>JBBGZY010002536.1:75000-321176 GCA_037952925.1 Lithobates clamitans | reverse complement strand
GATACCATCGCCTCCATCTCACTACGTGTTGGTAGTGCCTGGAGGATTGCTCTTAGATCTAGATCTGCCATCTCTGGTCCTGTCATGTTCCGCTGTTCTGACGATATTCCAGGCTGCTCTTCTTCCGGCTTTCCTGAGGCCAGGGGCAGGCTCATGCGAGACGCCGCCATTGGAATCTCCGTGCACGGTCTTCCTCGTATTTCCAGTGCTGATGCCCAGGCTATCGCGGCTCATGTGCGCGGGAAGAAATTTTGGATCTCTGGCTGTGTGGGGGTTTTATATGTCGATTTATATCTTTCTTCCCCTTTCTTCTTTGTACCGCTCATTCCATGTCCCGTGTATTGGCTGCCTTTAGCGGCGTGACGGCGGAATTCATAAAAGAGATTTCACCGCTCAGTTCGCTGGAGGGATGGCCCGGAGCTCTGCTAGCATGACTCTCTACTCCGCCATCACCAAGCCACACCCCCACCCATGGTCTTTTCAAGGAGATTGTCTTATGGCCCTGAAGGCGGGTCTCTTGTAGAATGCAAATGTCAGGATTTTGTTTCTGTAGAAAGCGAAACACCAGGGATCGTTTCACCGCTGAGTTTAGGCCCCTAACATTCCAAGAAATTACTGTAATTGGAGCCATTTGAGGTATGTGGGAGAAATCAGATTAGGGGTAGAAGGCTCGCGGGGCCGCATCCTGGCCCCATGCATGAGGGAGACTAGCACATATGACACTGTACCAAATTACCTTAAGTATAGACATCACAAAACACCTGAGGTGACAAAAAAAAACACCTTTAATGTAGCGCTGGTAGATTTTTTTAATCTACCGCTTATAGGTAAATTTAGTGGGTCATCTATTCTGTACATAGTTCAGAGTTAATTTCACGTTAGTTTGGCCTCTGTTCCAGCTAGGCTGCGTTGCGTGCAGTTCCACATTGTACCTGTGGGTGTCGTTGTCATCGTGGGTTGGTGTTGGAAAGCAACAAGCTGAAGTATGAGTGCTCTTCTGTCCCGGAGATAACTCGGCGGAGGTGGTCCTCGGAGTTGCATTCTGGGAGAAGGTATTTATGGGAGCAAGCAGGCTCTGTGTCTAGTGCTGGTCGTGGAGACGGTGCATCCTCATCAGCACGTGGCCATGGGACACGCTTGGCCTTTTTTTCGGCAGCTGGTCATGTTGAGCCGCAACATGCGGAAGACTTGGTCGAGTGGATGACCAAGCCGTCCTCATCCTCCTCATCCTCTCTCACCCATGCCCAGGGTACTTTGTCTGGCAAAGCAGCGGCCTCTTCCCTCGGCTCAATGTCATCAGTGACTCCTTCCCTAGCCCCACCATGTCCTCCTGAGGAGTCCCTCGAACTGTTTGACCGCAGTGTTGGGTACATGCTCCAGGAGGATGCCCAGCGTTTGGAAGGCTCTGATGATGATACTGAGCTCGATGAAGGCAGTAATATGAGCACGGAGAGAGGGGGTGCCCAAGAAGGACAGCAATCTGGCAGTCATGCTCCCCCTGCTGCAGCATACTGCCAGGTTTGCTCCAGTGATGAGGAGGGAGGGGATGATGAGGTCACTGACTCAACGTGGGTGCCTGATAGGAGAGAGGAGGAGGAGGAGGCGGCACATCACCAACGAGGCAGGATGCCCTCCAGGGGCCAGCCTAAGGGCAGCACATTGACTGCATCACACCCCAAAGCTCCACATGTGCAGGGCTCTGCAGTCTCTGCGCGTTATTCAAAAATTTCTTTGGTGTGGGCCTTTTTTGAGATGAGTGCATCAGATCGCACCGCTGCTATTTGCAACATATGTCTCAAGCGTATCTCACGTGGCCAAAACATCTCCCGCTTGGGTACCACATGCTTGACCAGACATATGTTGACCTGCCATGCAGTTCGTTGGCAAGCGTATCTAAAAGACCCACACCAAAGAACAAAGAGGACCTCTCCTTGCTCCTCATCAGCTGAGATTTCCAACCCCACTAGACCTTCAGTCCTCTCTGAGACCTGCACTGAGAGGAATGAAGGTGTAGAATTAGGTGTGTCACAGCCAAGTACTTGTGGGCAATCTGCTTTTGGTACACCGACGTCAGATTGTACCAGGCAAATTTCCCTGCCCCAGCTGCTGCACCGCCGAAAGAAGTTTGCTCCCAGCCATCCACATGCCCAGCGGTTGAATGCTAGCTTGGCAAAATTGCTAGCACTTCAACTGCTGCCTTTTCAGTTGGTAGACTCTGCCCCCTTCCGTGAGTTTGTGGAATGTGCGGTTCCTCAGTGGCAGGTACCCAAACGCCACTTTTTCTCACGGAAGGCGATTCCGGCTCTCTACCAGCATGTGGAAGGCAATGTCCATGCCTCGCTGGACAGGGCGGTCAGCGGTAAGGTGCATATTACCGCTGACTCATGGTCCAGCAGGCATGGACAGGGACGTTACCTAAGTTTCACGGCGCATTGGGTGACTCTGCTGGCAGCTGGGAAGGATGCAGGACAAGGTGCAGTAGTGTTGGAGGTTGTTCCGCCACCATGCCTCCAAAATGCTAATGATTGTGACACACCTCTCTCCTCCACCCCCTCCTCCTCTTCTTCCTCCATGGCCTCTTCCTCGGAACCAGCGGTGCTCCGTAGTCGTTCAAGGGGCTACGCAAGTACGCAGGCCAAAAGATGCCATGCGGTGCTTGAGCTGGTGTGCTTGGGGGACAGGAGCCACACTGGGGCAGAGGTTCTGTCAGCTCTGCAGGGGCAGGTTCAGAGGTGGTTGACGCCACGCCAACTTAAGGCAGGAATGGTGGTTTGCGACAATGGCACCAACCTCCTCTCTGCTCTCCAACAGGGACAAATGACCCATGTGCCCTGTTTGGCTCACGTCCTTAACTTGGTGGTGCAGCGGTTCTTGAGCAGGTATCCGGGCTTACAAGATGTCCTGAGGCAGGCCAGGAAAGTCTGTGTGCATTTCCGCCGGTCATATAATGCCAGTGCTCGGCTGACGGACCTCCAAAAGGAGTTTAACCTGCCCAAGAACCGCCTAATCTGTGACATGCCCACCAGGTGGAACTCAACGTTGGCCATGCTGCAGCGGCTGCACACGCAGCAGAGGGCCATCAATGAGTACCTGTGCAACTATGGCACCAGGACAGGGTCAGGGGAGCTTGTTTTTTTTTCCCCACGCCAGTGGGCCATGATCAGGGATGCATGCACTGTCCTGTCACCATTTGAGGAGGCCACGAGGATGATGAGCAGTGACAGTGCATGCATCAGTGACACTGTCCCCCTTGTCCACCTGTTGGAGCACACGCTGCGTGGAATAATGGACAGGGCCCTTGAGGCAGAACAGAGGCAGGAAGAGGAGGACTTCCTTAGCTCTCAAGGCCCCCTTTATCCAGACAGTGTTCCTGCGTGCCCGCCGATCACACAGGAAGAGGAGGAGGAGGAGGAGGAGGAAGATTGTGTCAGTATGGAGGTGGAGCCTGGCACTCAGCATCAGCAGCAGTCTTTAAGGGATCAGTCCCAAGAAACACATGGACTTGTACGTGGCTGGGAGGAGGTGGCTGCGGACCATGTCGTCCTTAGTGACCCAGAGGACTCCGGACCGAATGCCTCAGCAAACCTACGCTGCATGGCCTCCCTGATCCTGCAAAGCCTGCGTAAGGATCCTCGTATTCGTGGTATCAAGGAGAAGGACCAATACTGGCTGGCAACCCTCCTTGATCCACGTTACAAGGGTAAGGTTGCGGACCTTATCTTGCCATCGCAGAGGGAGCAGAGGATGAAACATCTTCGGGAGGCTTTGCAGAAAGGTCTGTGCAACGCGTTCCCAGAGACTGGGAGGTTACAAACTCCTGTTTCTGGACAACGTGTTGCTGAGGCTTCGGTCAGTCAAAGAAGGAGCGGTGGAGAAGGTGGCCGTCTGACCGATGCGTTCAGACAATTTTTTGGTCCGCAGCCCCAAGGTATGATCGGTTCCAGCAACCATCGCCAGCGTCAGTTTTACATGGTGCAGGAATACCTAGGGGCAAGATCAGACTTGGACACCTTTCCCACCGAAAATCCTCTGGGTTACTGGGTCTTGAGGATGGATCACTGGCCAGAGCTTGCACAGTATGCAATTGAGCTACTGGCCTGTCCTGCATCCAGCGTTCTTTCGGAACGCACATTCAGTGCTGCTGGAGGCGTGGTAACCGATCACAGGGTGCGTCTGTCCACTGACTCAGTCGATCGACTGACCTTCATAAAAATAAATCAGTCTTGGATCACCACCAGCTACCAAGCACCTGATGCTGATGTAACCGAATAATTTTTTTTGAAATCTCAGATCCCTTCAAAGACTGCCTATGCTGATGCTGAGTGACTATCCCTGAGTAATTATCCTCTTCCTCCTCAATCATCATGCTGATAGCTTGTAAGAACATTTTTGGTTCTGGGCGCCACCACCAGTGCCTAAGACACAATTTTTCAGCCCCTGTTTAACAGGGGCGTGTAATTACAATTTTTGATGTAATACTTTGCAGCAGGACTCGTTCCTGCATTCCAACTAGAGTGTCTGTGAGGGGTTGCAGTGTTGTGGCACCAGCACCAGTGCCTAAGGCCCATTTTTCTGCCCCTGTTTAACAGGGGCGTGTAATTACAATTCTTGATGCAATACTTTGCAGCAGGGCTCGTTCCTGCGTTCCAACTAGAGTGTCTGTGAGGGGTTGCAGTGTTGTGGCACCAGCACCAGTGTCTAAGGCCCATTTTTTCTGCCCCTGTTTAACAGGGGCGTGTAATTACAATTTTTGATGCAATACTTTGCAGCAGGGCTCGTTCCTGCGTTCCAACTAGAGTGTCTGTGAGGGGTTGCAGTGTTGTGGCACCAGCACCAGTGCCTAAGGCCCAATTTTTCAGCCCTTGTTTAACAGGGGCGTGTAATTACAATTTTTGATGCAATACTTTGCAGCAGGGCTCATTCCTGCGTTCCAACTAGAGTGTCTGTGAGGGGTTGCAGTGTTGTGGCACCAGCACCAGTGCCTAAGGCCTAATTTTTCAGCTCCTGTTCAACAAGGACATGTAATTACAATTCTTGATCTAATATTTCACAGCAGGGCCCTGTGAGGGCTTACAGTGTTGTGGCCACAGCAACACCTAAGGCCCAAATTTCTGCTGAGTATATAGGGCAGGACCCTACTTTCAAACAACTAACTTACAAACGACTCTTACTTGCAAACGGGAGTAGACAACAGGAAGTGAGATGAAATCTACCCCTAGGAAGGGAAATTCTCTCCTGTAAGAGTTAATATGGGAAAAACATTTCTCCTTTCCGCTGATGCTTTCCAATCCTTGTTCCACAAAAAAACCCAAATTTTCAAAAAACATTTTTCATTGGGACAAAAAGTGAGGTGAAATCTTCTGAAGAGGAGGAAAGACAGCAAAACAAATGTCACAGGGGTGATAACCCTTCCCTATGTTTTCCAAAAAGCTTTAAAAAGATTTTTTGGCTGGAGCTAAACACGTTAAAAATGTACCCATTCAAAATTACAAAGAGATTCTACTTAACAACAAACCTACAGTCCCTGTCTTGTTTGCACCGCCTGTATACTGCTGTTCAGAGTATATAGGGCCTGGTGGCCCCACACCTTTCCTTATTTTAATTTGGGTGCGGGGTTCCCCTTAATATCCATACAAGACCCAAAGGGCCTGGTAATGGACCCATGCCATTTGTCTCACTGATTTTCATCCATATTGCCAGGACCCGACATTACATTAAACCCGCAAGCAGTTTTAAATGAGATTTTTCCTTTAAAAATGACATTTGGTGCAGGGACTGTTCTAAACACGGGAAACACGCGTCACTTTACAGGCATACTATAGACACCCCTCAGGTACGATATTTAAAGGAATATTTCACTTTTTTTTTTTACTTTAAGCATCATTAAAATCACTGCTCCTAAAAAAACGGCCGTTTTTAAAAGTTTTTTTTTGCATTGATACATATCCCCTGGGGTAGGACCCGGGTCCCCAAACCCTTTTTAGGACAATATCATGCAAATTAGCCTTTAAAATGAGCACTTTTGATTTCGAACGTTCGAGTCCCATAGACGTCAATGGGGTTCTAACGTTCGTGCGAACTTTCGGTCCGTTCGCAGGTTCTGGTGCGAACCGAACCGGGGGGGTGTTCGGCTCATCCCTAGCCCCGACATACGGGGCCCCAAATTTGGTTCGGAAAAAGAGAAGCCCGGAGTAATGCCCAAAAGAAAATGAACGTAAGGCCTACATGTATGGGTGAACAGGGGTACAAGGAGGAATTGTAAGAGGAGATCTGATTGGTGGGTAAGAGGGAAGAGGAGGAGTCGGCAGGAAAGTAAGAGGTAGGAGATCCCTCCCCAGCGTCAGTGCGAGCAGAAGAAACAGCTTGGAAGCATGTTATCCCTGGAGGAGCTGATGGGACAGTTGCAGGCCGCAGCAGCGGTGAAAGGTGAGTGGTGGCTGCGGGACTAGGTCTCCCTGGTCCTGGGGATAAGTCAGCTACAGCCAGCACCGTGGGGAAGGAGTCGGCCCGGGTGCAGCAGTCCCGTCCGCCGGATTGTTTCTCACCTGACTCACCACCCAGGACACAGCGGCATACCATCATCCCCACATATGTCACTTCAGAACCCCCGGCAAAACAAGTGGCGGTTCCAGAAAGGGGGGCTCTGGGGGGTTCCAGAGGCAGGATCGGCGGGGGGGCCCTCAGGGACACCTGGGGCCCTCGACAGGCCCGCCATGCGGCAGGACACGGAGCTTTCAGGCTCTGCCCCTGGCTCAGCCGTAGCGGGGGCAGGGCTCCGGCGGGGGACGAGTGCAGCTACGGCCCCGGGCCATCCGATTCCTCAGCCGGTGGCCCCCAGTGCTCGAACGCTGTACATGGGACGAGGAGAACAGGAGGCGCACTGGGGCAGCGGGATCAGGGCAGTACTAGAGGCCCGAAGAAAGCAACACACAAGTCGCCAGGAGTGAGGAGGCATGGCCGTCCAGGCCGCGGATCTCCGGCATCCAGGGAGGGATCCCCTGAAGGGCTATCACTGGGAGCAGAAGAGCCGATCGCGGATCGATCCGAAGGGGAACTTTCCATGTCGGAGGAAGAAGGACCGCGCAGAACCATGTCAGCGATGGAGGCAGGACCTTCGGTTGGTGGGACTTCTTCCAGGCAGCCCGGTAAGTCCACTTCTATTTTGGGGTATTTAGAGAGTGGGGGGAGTGAGGTGTTAGCGGGGGGGGTACAGAGGGCGTGTCCTGGGCCCTTCGCAGCGGGGGGCGCCCCCTCTGGTCGCGAGGGTCTATGACCACGCCTCGGCGAGGGTGGATTGCAGGGGTTCCTGGCAGGGTTAAAGGAATTGGTTAGCAGGTTCGAGCCTGGGATTGCCAGGCCTGTCACTCCTGTGGTGGCATGGGTGGCTCCTGTGGGTGGGGGGGTCCGTGTTCGGGGAGTTGGTACCGATGACACAGCCGGGGCTCTCAACAGCAAATCCTACGCCCGCGGTGGGGACACCGTGGTGGCTGCACCAAGTGCTGGAAGTGAGGGTTCCTTGGGGGAAAAAGTAGGGGCGACGGAAGAGGCGGCTAAAAAACAAGACATGATCAGGTTGGTGGACGAGGCGGTGTGAAGTATATGTTTGTTTTGAAGGGCCGTTGGGAGCTCATTTGAAAACAGGAGGTCAGGGAAAAAAATTTGGAAAGGGGAGTATGTGGAGATTTTTTCCCTGCTACCCCTAGAGAAGTTCAACTTGGACAGGGTAAAACCAGAGGACAATAAGAAGGAGGACAAGGAGAAGAGGAGGTACAGACTCATATCGCAGATGTTCCAGAACTGGCTTCAGGCGTTCGCTATTTTGGCCAGTGTGGTAGGGGAGAAAAACCTGGAGAATTGCTTTGCGCTTTTCTGCTTCCTGGATGCAATCAAAGAAGCTCACAGAGTCTACGGAGGAGTAGCATGGTTGAGATACGACGAGCAGTTTCGTCAGCAGAGGGGAACACTACTGGCCTTGCGGTGGGACCACAAGGATATCGGTCTGTGGATGCGCTTGATGACAGGGCACCAAATCAGTTTTTTCCAGATGGGGCCGGTGGCTCAGCTACTCCCGGACAATCGGCCTCGAAGAAAAAGTGAGCTTGTTGGCAATACAACGAGGGCACCTGCAAATTCGGGGGGAACTGCAAGTACAAGCATGAATGCTCTGGTTGTGGGGGAGCCCGTCCGGTGTCCCGGTGTTTCAAACAAGGTAAAGGAAGGGCTGGAGAGTCTGCGAACAAGAGGGATGACGCCGGTGAAAGTGGAGAAGATGCGTCCTTTTCTAGATAGATACCCTGACAGGGAGGCACCGCAGGTGTTGGGCCGGGGGTTTTTGGAGGGTTTTAGGATACCGGCAAACCTAGTCGTCTCTCCCCCAATGACTAGGAATCTACGTTCAGCGATGCAACATCCAGAGGTGGTTACGGAAAAACTGCGGAAGGAAGTTGGGTTAGGGCGTATGGCTGGCTCTTTCACGACGTTGCCAATTCCTGATTTAGTCGTCTCGCCTTTAGGGGTGGTCCCCAAAAAGGAGCCGATGAAATATAGGCTGATTCACCACCTCTCTTTCCCCAAAGGGGGGTCAGTGAACTATGCCATTGATCCATAGATGTGTGCAGTTTTGTACACATAATTTGATGCGGCGGTTTTTTGGCTAAGGCGCTATGGGCGAGGGGCTAAGATGGGAAAAACAGATATCGAGGCTGCATTCAGATTACTCCCCGTCCACCCAGACAGTTTTCATCTTCTAGGTTGTCATTGGCAGGAGGAATACTATGTGGATCGCTGCCTGCCAATGGGCTACTCTATTTCATGCGCGCTATTTGAACATTTCAGTTCATTCGTGGAATGGGTGGTCCGGGATGTCGCAGGAGTGAATTCCATCATCCATTATCTGGATGATTTCTTGTGTGTAGGCCCGGCCTCATCCGAAGTTTGTGCGGTGTTATTGACGACGCTGGAACACATAGTGGAACGTTTTGGGATTCCCCTGGCTCCGGACAAGACAGAAGGGCCGACTACGGTGATTAGTTTTCTGGGCATCGTGGTGGATTCGGAGGTGATGGCGTGCTGACTGCCTGAGGACAAGCTGAGGGCACTGCAGGCTGAGATTCGGGCGACCGTGGGACTACGTAAGGTAAAGTTTAAGACTTTACAGTCGGTTTTGGGTAAGTTGAATTTTGCGTGTCGCATAATCCCCATGGGCAGGGTTTTCTGCAGGCGGCTGTCGGCCAGCACAGGGGTGGTGTAATCCCCAAAACACTTTGTAAGATTGACAAAAGAGCATAGGGAAGACTTGCGGATATGGCACTTGTTCCTGGAGCATTTCAATGGAAGGGCTTTGTGGATGCCTGGGCCGGTGTGTAATCTTTGATTTAAAGGTTATACACGGATGCGGCGAGATCCATGGGTTTCGGGGCTTTTTTCCAGGGGAAGTGGAGTGTGGGCCCATAGCCAGAATCATGGAAAGCGGCAGGGTTTTTGAAGAACCTGGTGCTGCTGGAACTATTTCCGGTGGTACTGGCGGTGGAGCTATGGGGAGAATCCTTCAGGGATCTGAAGGTGCGCTTCCATGGTGATAATCTAGGGGTGGTTCAGGTCATCAACAAGGTGTCAGTGGCATCCCCGCCGGTGGTGCGTTTGTTGAGACATTTAGTTCTAAGGTGCATGCAGTTGAATGTGTTTATATATGCAGTGCACTTGCCAGGAGTAGAAAACGTCATTGCTTATGTGCTGTCTCGCTTTCAATGGGGCAAGTTTTGGGAATTGGCACCTGCGGCGGACACGCACAGGGTTCATTGTCTCCCGAGTCTGTGGAAGATTGCATTGGAGTCATCTCCGGCTGGATCAGATGGTCAGTAAGTGAGGCAACATGGGCAGCGTACAGCAGGGTGTGGTCCGAATGGGAGTCACTGTTGACACAGGTTGGCGGGACGGATAGCACATCAGATCGTAGGCTACTGGTGATATATTTTGTCTATAGGAACCTGGAAGATGGGGTGTCAGTGTCAGGATTGGGGAAAAAATTGGCATGCCTTGCCTTTTGATTCAAACTGAATGGGGAACGGGATTTTACAAAGGAATTTTGGGTTAGGCAGGGCGTGAAGGGGTATAGGAGAGCTGTACAGCGCAAGGATGACAGGCGCCCGGTGTCATTTGAATTACTGGGCAGGCTCTTTGCGCAGTTACAGGAAACCTGTTCATCACATTATGAAATGCTACTGTTCAGAACTGTGTTTGCCCTGGCGTGCTTTGGGGCATTCCGGATTGGGGAGCTAGGCATCTCTTCAAAAAAAAGGAAAAGGGGGGATTGGGACTGAAGAGGTCATTTGCGGTGATGATAGGTTGTCCATGCGGGTAAAAAAGTCAAAAACAGATCAGGAAGGTAAAGGAAAATGGCTATTGGTTTTTACGATACCGGGCTCCCCCTTGTGCCCAGTTTCAACTGTTAAGAGTTTTCTTGCGATACGTCCAGGAGGGGTGGGCCCCTTTTAATGCATGAGAATGTGGAATCGCTGTCGAGATTCCAATTTATTTCAGTTTTCCGCAAGTGTTTGGTCAGTAGGTTTGTGGTGAAGAATGGGGGGCTAGCTATCAGGCATCTGGAGTGGAGGTAGATACTTGGCGTTACCTTCGAGACAATGGTGTACACCTCAATGACGTGGGGATAGATATGTGGGCCATAGGAATACAGGATGGCATTGAAAGAGCACTGAGGGTGTGAAGGTGCGCTCAAGGGTAAGGTTTTACCCTTGTTTGTGGTGGCGGGTGTTGGTCGTTGCAGGTGAAGGAAGAAACCCCCCCCAGATAAGGTGAATACTGGACTCATCGGTAGTATGGGCCCGTTGGTGGTTTTCCAGCTAAGGCTATTTAGCTGGAATTTGGTGAAAGGGTGCACTGCGGGCAGTGGTTTGGTTGTCTCCGAGCTAGCTTGTCAGCTGTTTTCAGTTAAAGGTACCGCAGTGCATGGTGAGGATCGTTATGTTGATGCTGGGGGGGAGGATGTCCTGCATAGACCAACGTGACCAGTTGAGGTTTAACAGATGTTGTTTTCAAATATGTTAATTTAATTGATTTGTTAATAAAGGTGCTGTTACGGCCGATAATGACTCCAAAATGGTGTGGTCTCCTGTAATGGGAAAAAAAGGGGTAATAAAAGGTTGGAGTGGGTCGGCTGGGTAAAGCAGTGGGTATGTAACATATGTTATACTATTGTCAAGAGAAGCCCCGAGTAATGGCCAAAAATAAATAAACACAGGGCTTACATGACTGGGTGAACAGGAGTACAAGGAAGAATTGTAAGAGGGGATCTGATTGGTGGGTAGGGGGGAAGAGGAGGAGTCGGCAGGAAAGTTAAAGAGAAGGAGGTCCCTCCCCAGCGTCAGTGCGAGAGGAGGAAACAGCTTCTCACCCTCCCTCCCTGGAATAGGTTTGGGTTGTATATTTGTAACATGCTTTTCTTTACAGAGGTCTGTTTCTAGGATGTCGTGGTGTTGGTCATTGCAGATGAAGAAAGAAACCCCCCCCCCCAGATAAGGTGAATGCGGGACTCATCGGTAGTATGGGCCCATTGGTGGTATTCCAGCTAATGTTATTTAGCTGGAATTTGGTGAAAGGGTACACTGCGGGCAGTGGTTTGGTTGTCTCCGAGCTAGCTTGTCAGCTGGAGGCCTATTTTCAGTTAAAGGTACCGCAGTGCATGGTGAGGATCGTTATGTTGATGCTGGGGGGGGGGTGTCCTGCATAGACCAACGTGACCAGTTGAGGTTTAACAGATGTTGTTTTCAAATATGTTAATTTGATTGATTTGTTAATAAAGGGGCTGCTACGGCCGATAATGACTTCAAAATGGTGTGGTCTCCTTTAATGGGAAAAAAGGGGGTTATAAAAGGTTGGAGTGGGTCGGCTGGGTAAAGCAGTGGGTATGTAACATCTGTTATACTATAGTCATGCCTATATGCAGTGTCATAATCCACTACCAAAACATTTTTAGAAAACTATTTACATAAAGCAGCAAAGAAGGCCTAAGAGGCATAACCCGCCATCACCTATGTACGCAGCCATTTATCAAAAATTAATCCAAAAAAATAATAATCTAGGGTAGTAAGAGACAGACAGCCACACCCAGGAAAGAGACTCCTGGCAGTCAGGGAGGCTTGAAACCCCTCCACGCCTTCAACCAAGCCCCCTGACCCCACTTGTCTCTCTCAAGCACCCAAATATTTTCCACCTCATGGAAAATGTCACACACCACCTCAACAGGAAGGATTTTATGCCGAATGCTGACCTGACACCGTGCATTCCAAGTGAAATAACGGACTACTAGGCTAACTAAAAAAAGTGTATCCAAACAATAAACCCCACCAGTATTGAATGTTCCGTACACCCACTCAGCATAACCCAGCCTGGAGAGGAAAGGAACACCGAGGGCCCGCCCCACCTGTTTGTACAGCTCTATGTTAAAAGGGCAATGAAGCAGAAAATGGTACATAGTCTCCTCCTCACCTGCACACTCCTCCCAAGGACAGCTACGATCCATCCCACTGCGGAATTTCAAATTTCCCCGAACATAGAGCCTTCCATGGAAGCACAGCCAGGCCAGATCCCTAAATTTAGGGGGTACTCTGTCCAAATTAATAAGTCTTAACCCTGCCCTCAAAACTGGGCCTGGGCAATCTCTTAAGGCCAGTGGGTCATGAAAGACTTCGCTCAAGACTCGACTCATAAGGACTTTCCTTGGAACCGATCTGAGATCTTCAGCCAACAATCGCCACTGCCGTAGTAACTTCAGGCATGGAGCGACATAGGCTGGTAGTTGACCACGATGACCCCTGAGATTCTTCACTTGGCCACCTTCTTCCCAAAGTCGTAGAAAAGGCCTAAACCAAGATCTAAATATGCCTACCCATCCAGGTGGTTCCACTGCAAGCATATTACCAATGTTAAACTTGAGAAAAAGCAGTGAAAAGAAAAGAACTGGGTTGACCATACCTAAGCCACCCTCCCTCCTGGATAGATAGGTGACATTCCTCTTGATGGGGTTCAGTCTGTTCCCCCACAACATCTGGAAGAACACACTACTGACCCTAGTATAGAGAGACACTGGCAAGATGCAGACAAAGCTGACATACAAGAAGATTGGAATCAGGTAAGTCTTAATCAGATCAACCCTTTCCCTCATAGATAACTTCCATCTCTTCCAGCTGACCACCTTAGTATTGGCAATTTCCAGTCTGCCTTCCCAGTTTTTGAGGCCATAATAGCTGGGTCCAAATTCAATGCCTAGAATCTTAATTCTTTCCTGGGGCACTGGAAAGGTGTCCGGGAGATCAAACCCTTCACCTTCCTTTCCCATCCAGAACACTTCACTCTTTTCCTGATTGATCTTGGAGCCTGATGCTTCAGAATACTGTGATGTCAGAGAGACCAGCTCCTCTGCTTCATCCACCCCAGTGACAATCACCGACACATCGTCCGCATAGGCAACAACCCTCAAAGGCGGCTCTCCCGGGAGCCCCACTGGCACCCCACACAACATGCCGCTCTCTAGCCTCCTGATGAAGGGGTCGATTGCAAACACATAGAGCAGGGGACTCAGGGGACAACCCTGGCGCACCCCGGAGCCAACCTCAAAGGACTGCCCAACCCAACCATTAACAAGAGCAAAGCTTTCTGCCCCCTTATACAAGACTTTTAACCAATCGACAAAACCACCCGGCACATTCCGTACTTACTCAGGAGCAACCACAGGTACTCATGGTTACCACGATCAAAAGCCTTTGCCTGATCCAATGTCAGCAAATACTTTCCCCAGCCTGCAGCCCTGCATCGCTCCAATGCCTCCCGGACAGCTAAAACTGCTGTGAAGGTGCACCTACCCTGGACCGAACAGTGCTGATGGTGAGAAAGCAAAGACACTGCTACTAACGATAGGCACCAAAAAATTATCTTTGCCAGTATCTTTCTATTGACATTGAGAAGGCTGATGGGGCGCCAATTCTCAATCATCCAAGGATCTTTACCTATTGAAAGAAGAATCACAGCCAAGTGCCTCATGGAAGAAGAAAGCACCCCCTCAGCAAGGCAACTGTTAAAAACCTCTACCAAATTTGGGGCCAGAATAGACTTAAAGGCTTTGTAAAACTCATCCATCAAGTCATCCGGTCCAGGTAACTTTTTGATGGCAAGCTGTTCAATTACCCTAATCACCTCTTTCCTCCCAAGAAGATCAGCATAAAAGGACCTCGCGACCTCCAGAATCCCTGACCTGGACTTTGTCAAGGAACCTGTACTGTCCTTAAGGCCAACGACCATTTTAACAGCTACACCTTGTTTGCAGTTCTGATAAGGGTCAGGCGAGTGATACTTCACATAGTCCCTCTCTAGAACCAAAGAGGCCGGTCATATTGACACTTCCTGAGAAGGAGTTTCACTTCGGAGATTGCCCCAGGATCTCCTCCTCTCGAGACAAGAATATCCAGCTTCCTCCATAAACGTTGGTAACTCATGTATTTATTAAACTGTTTTCTATTGGCTAGGCCCCTGAAGAATCCAGCGATCCTCTTTTTGGTCAGCTCCCACCACTCAGCCTTGCTGTTACACAGGATGGTCACCTGTGCCTGAAAGAATTCCTCAAAGGATTGTCTAACATGTTCTTCCTTGAGTAGAGTCGAATTCAATCTCCAGATGCCCTTGCCCCTCTGAGGGGTGTCTGAAGCATTCAGGACCACAGATAGCATACAGTGATCAGAGAACTCTACTGCCTGCACCACTGGGGGTGAGAAAGCAGAGGTCTCTTTAAAAAACAAACCTATCTATCCTACTCTGACTATTACCTTGATGAAAGGTGAAGCCAGTGTCATCCGGGAAGTGCTTAATGTGCACATCCACAAGACCAGCATCCCTAACCATACTATTTAAAAAAACGCTATCATATCCCAGCCTGTCCTTGAAGTCCTTCCTGTCCTTGGGCCTAGTTACTGTATTAAAGTCACCTCCAAAGACCAATTGCCGGGATGTAAAAAGAAATGGCTTCATCTGTGTAAAAAGGCATTTCCTGTCCCACTTTGTGTGCGGCCCATAAACATTAATTAGGCGCAGGTCCTGCCCTCCCACAAGGATGTTTAAGACCATACATCTCCCAATCTCCACCTCAATAACCAGCCGGACAGTTACCATGCCAGTTTTAAAAAATACCGCCACACCGCCGTAAGGCTCGGCCGCAAGAGACCAGTAAGATGGACCATACCTCCTCTTGGCCATATGAATATCTGCCAAGGAGGTAAGCCTAGTCTCTTGCAAAAATAAAATTTCAGCATCTAATTGGCTGAACAAAAAGAAGACCATAGAACGAGCTCCTACTGACTTAATGCTGGCGACATTTATTGTCACCACTTTTAACGGAGGGGGAACCGCCATTTGGGTTATTGGGTGGATTGCTTCTTAGCTCCCCTCTGCTGCTCATCACCAGAAGCCTCTCTCTTTCTTGAGGCCGCCTCAAACTCCATCTCAGAATCGTAACTTTGCTCCGAAGAGGCTCCAGATGAAGAAATATCCCACGTAGAGGACCTATGATGGTTGGAGACAGGCACTGGAGCCTGTTCCGTCCTCACCGCCTGCTTCTTCTGCTTTCCAACCTTCTCTCCTCCAGGTACTGCAGGTCCGCTTCAGAGATGCCCTGATCTCTTGGTTTTTTATTTGAAGTCTTTCCACAAGACTTCTTTACAGAGCAAGAAGCAACCTTTTTAGTATACACTACCACTCCTGGTGGGGGGGGTGCTCCCTTTGAGTCAGACTTAGGAGGGGTAGACTCCTGGGGGGTAACTGACTCATCGGGGGGCACAGACTTGGAAGGTTCTGACAGAAGAGGAGAGGGTACAGTAGGCTGGGGGGACACAGAGACAGATACAGAAGGAATACTTACAGACACAGGAGGGGTGGCCACAGGAACTGGGGAGGGAGGGATCTTGAACAGGAACAGGGGAGACGGTCACCGCAGAGGAGGATGGTACACCAGGGCCTCACCCTCCATCCTGTCCAGCCTTGACAAGTCATCAATTACCTCCTTCTCCATATTGTGCCAGGCTTCAGGACATCTGCTGTAGGGGTGGCCAAGGCGCAGGCACACCTGATCATCTCGGTGCAGTCCTTAGCCACATGACGATACGCCGACACACTGAACACATCAAGACTGAACAGGAGGAGCTCAAATGCCCCTTTTCTCCACAACGGTGACACAGCTTTGGCTGACCAGGGTAAAAAATAGTCATCCTATCCCTCCCTATAAAAGCTGAGGAGGGCAGGTGATGGACAACATTCCCATCCCTGGCCAACCTGACTGTTACTGACCATCCCCCAGTCCAGATGGTATGCTCATCAAGGACTTTATTGTGCTTGGTCAAAACCTCCCCATAGTTCCATAACCAAACCTCTAGATCCTGAGCAGGGACGCTCTCATTAGTGAGGATAATTGCGTTTATTTTTTTTATTGTTGACCTCGACCTGCACCGAGCCTCATATCGCTTCAGAACAGGTCAAGGCCCTCTGGCCTGGTGAAGCTAACCATATAATCCCGTGTCCCAGCTACATGTATAAAGGCATACAGGTCATTTGCCCCAAAACCTATCTCTAAAATCTAATCCACCACTGCACGCCGTGCTGGAGGGATTGCACCACCTTCCCATTTCAGAATAACTACTTTACGTCTAGGACCCCCAGCAGAAACCAGAGACCCAAGACCAGATCCTGGGGTGCTCAAAGTGGTAGCCTGTAGGGGAAAACCCTGCTTGGGAGCGGAGCTACCAGGAACAGAGCGTACCACCTGAGCAAACGTAGGCTTATCGGGGCCAAGGCCCCACACTGAAGTCACATTAGTCTGTACATTATTATCAACTGTTTGAACTGAATCGGTAGCAGGACGATTGTCCATCACACTGGTACTGGGGTGATTGTTATCAGTCACAGAAATATTCAATTTTCTCAGGAATGGTCACAGTTACTGCTGCAATACCAGCTGTCTCCTGATGCTGCGCTGTAGAGTCCTCAGCAGCAGTGGGGCAAACAGCTTTGGACTCAGCTAAAGAAGGGTTAATGGGCTTTGCTGACACCTGTAGTTCATCCACAGAAATGACATTGGATCTCCGGATCCATGGATCCACGTTTCTGGCTGTGTAAGCCCTCACGCTGCCTTCGCAGACGCTCCAGCCCCGCTCGTAGCTTGTAAAGCTTGTCCCTCTCCCTATTTAGGAACTTAATCCCGGCCACCACTCGCTCCCGAATGGCCCTGGAACCTTCATCCTCACCAGGGGTAGAGAGATCAGCTTGTACAGAGGAAGGCATGTCACCCGACGGCCCAGGAGATGGCTGAGAGCTTCCAGCAGGAGAGGCCCCGCTGGCCTCCATGGCTTCCCCAGAAAGGGGCCAGGAGGGCTGGGAGAGATTTCACCACCACTCCCCTCTCACACCGATCACCTGGAGGAGCTTCAAAGACACCTTCCTCCTGACACACCTGTGCTCCAATGATGGGTGGGGCACCATTCCTCCCACTGACACCAATGATGGGTCACTATTCCTCCCACTGACACCAATGATGGGGCCCAATTCCTCCCACTGACACCAATGATGGGTCACTATTCCTCCCACTGACACCAATGATGGGGCTCTACTTCTCCCACTGACACCAATGATGGGGCCCAATTCCTCCCACTGACACCAATGATGGGGCCCTATTCCTCCCACTGACACCAATGATGGGGCTCTACTTCTCCCACTGACACCAATGATGGGCCTCTATTCCTCCCACTGACACTAATTATTGGGCATGATTCCTCTCACTGACACCAATGATGGGGCACTATTCCTCCCACTGAGACTAATGATGGGGCTCTATTCCTCCCACTAAAGATTTGGCATTATTTCTGACCACTGACACCAGGATATTTTCTACTACCAATGGCCACAGTCCGGCCCCCCTAAAGTCTGAAGGACAGTAAACTGACCCATTGTTTAGACAGTTTGGAGACTCCTGTATTAGAGGCAACACACCTGTGTTGAAACGCGTCACAACGCACACTGGTGCCTTGTGGGGTTTTACAAAATTGGTTGTGTTTTTATTAGCAAGTTGAGGTGTGTTGGCAGCACGCAAGGAAACACACGTTAAGGGGCCACAAAGAAGAAAATGGGCCTTTTATATACACTATATTGTCAACAGTATTGGGACGCCTCCCTTTACACACACAGGAACTTTAATGTCATCCCAGTCTTAGGCCATAGGGTTCAATTTTGAGTTGGCCCACCCTTTGCAGCTATAACAGCTTCAACTCTTCTGGGAAGGTTTAGGAGTGTGTCTATGGGAATATTTGACCATTCTTCCAGAAGCGCATTTGGGAGGTCAGGCACTGATGTTGGACGAGAAGGCCTGGCTTGCAGTCTCCGCTCTAATTCACCCCAAAGGTATTCTATCGGATTGAGGTCAAGACTCTGTGCAGGCCAATCAAGTTCCTCCACCCCAAACTCGCTCATCCATGTCTTTATGGACCTTGCTTTGTGCACTGGTGCGCAGTCATGTTGGAACAGGAAGGGGCCCATCCCCAAACTGTTCCCACAACATTGGGAGCATGAAATTGTCCAAAATGTCTTGGTATGCTGACGCCTTAAGAGTTCCCTTCACTGGAACTAAGGGGCCAAGCCCAACCCCTGAAAAACAACCCCACCCCATAACCCCCCCTCCACCAAATGATTTGGACCAGTGCAAAAAGCAAGGTCCATAGAGACATAGAAGATGAATGAGTCCTGACCTCAACCTGATAGAACACCTTTGGGAGGAATTAGAGAGTAGACTGCAAGCCAGGCCTTCTCGTCCAACATCAGTGCCTGACCTCACAAATGCTCTTCTGGAAGAATGGTCAAACATTCCCATAGACACACTCCTAAACCTTGTGGACAGTCTTCCCAGAAGAGTTGAGACTGTTATAGCTGCAAAGTGTGGGCCAACTCAATATTGAACCCTACGGACTAAGACTGGGATGATATTAAAGTTCTTGTGTGTGTAAAGGCAGGTGTCCCAATACTTTTGGTAATATAGTGTAGTTGACTATAGTTCTCCTTTCAGAAAGCCTATAATTTTTGTTTTAATAGAAAAGAATCAGACAGGCATTGCAGCTGCAGATTTTATTATGAGGAGAGGATACACAGAATATTGGGAGCGGATACAGATGGGGGGTAAGGTAGACAGATGACAGACGGGGGGGCGATACTCTGCAGCTCAGGTCGGCACAGCGGTGTGGAAATTACTTGTTGCAGTGGACGCAGTTGCTGTAGGGGTAGTCCCAGTGGAAGCGGATGGCGCGGATGGCGGAGCCGGAGCGTCCGCTGATGTATCTCAGGAAGGTGTCGGGGAACAGAGGGGAGGCGTTGAAGGTGTACCCGTTAGCTTTGCCGAAACTAAACACACGCTCCTTGTTGGTGATAAATACCAGCTGGCGGACGGTGGAGGTATATTTCCCGTTTACCTGTCTAATGTGCTCTCCGGGGGAAAGGAGAATTTCCTCCAGATCACCCGATCTGCCCCCGCGGTACTCTGACCACGTCGTCCCATATCGCACCTGGATCCTGTGGAGGGAACAAACCCACGTCATTCTTCAGAAGAGAAATAGAGAAAGAATATCTAAAATTGTAACATAAGATAAATAATATGAATAAAACTGCCATAAGCCCCACGCCAGCCTTAGATTACCTGGCAAAAAAAAAAAAAAAAAAATGCCATGGCATCCGATTCCCATTGCTGCCAGTGCCACAGCTATTTCCCCCAAAAATCACAAGATTTATGCATTGGTTTAACCACTTCAATACCGGGCGATCTCACCCCCTTCCTGCCCAGGCTCATTTTCCGCTTTCAGCGCTGTCACAGTTTGAATGACAATTACGCGGTCATGCAACACTGTACCCAAATTACAGGGTTTTTTTTCATTTTTTTGAGACAGAACTTTCCTTTGGTGGTATTCAATCACCTCTGGGATTTTTTCCTTTTTGCTAAACAAATAGAAAAAAAAAAAAAAAAAAACTTTCATAATTTCTGTAATACAATTTCACAAATTATTAATTTTTCTTCTTCACTGATGGGCACAGATAAGGCACCACTGATGGACACTGATAGGAGGCACTGATATGCTGCACTGATGGATACTGATTGTTACTGATGAGGCTGTACTGATGAGGCGGCACTAATGAGGAAGCACTGGTGAACACCAATTAGCACAAATGAGGCTGCACTGATGAGGCTGCATGGATGGGCACTAATGAGGCTGCATGGATGGGCACTAATGAGGCTGTACTGGTGGGCACTGATGAGGCGTCACTGATGAGGCGGTACTGGTGGTCACTGATGAGGCTGCACTAATAGGCACTAATGAGGCTGCACTGATGAGGCTGCACTGATGGGCACTGATGAGGCTGCACTGATAGGCATGGATATGCTAAACTGTTGGGCACTGATGGAGCTGAACTAATAACGTCCAGTCAGGATGGCAAAGCCTCTGCCCGGCTGTCAATCTGCTATAAGCTGTGCAGGAAGGTGTTAACAGGGATGGTCAAATTTGGGTGATTTTTTTGTGTTATTTTAGGGTGCAATCAGATGGACCATGAGGATTACGAACGCTCTTTTCACCTACCCTGGACATGTTTTTCTAGTCTCATTATTTTAAATGACTTTACACATGTAACAATGAAATACACAAAAAAACCATCAAAAATCCAAAAATTACAGAGCAGTTCCTCTATCGAAATTGCATGTACTGTACATTCACCCTGTGTGAATGGGGCAAGATCAAATGTTCTTCAGTCTATTTTCTCTGCAATTGGAATGTGTGAATGGGGAAAATACCACATTATGGCCACAAGATGGTGATGAGGAGCACAATTATTTCTCAATAGTCATGTCATAGTCCTAAATCAGGGATCTCCAAACTACATCACATCTTGCCCTCTGCAAGGTCTTATCCGGCCCACCGCTAGGGTCAGTGAGGTATACTCAGTGTGCACTGATTGAGGATTCAGGTCAGCAGAGGTCGCCCATGGTCTCCACTTCAACCCCCCCAACCCGCACCCAGACTTTGTAAAGGGTGACTAATGGGGACCCTGATGTAAGGGGGGTCTAATGGGGACCCTGATGTAAGGGGGGGAGAGGTCTAATGGGGACCCTGGTGTAAAGGTGGACTCTGATAGGGACCCTCTAATGGGAACCCTGATGTAAGGGGGGAGTCTAATGCAGACCCTGATGTAAAGGGGGACTCTAAGGGGGATCCTGATATAAGTGTGGACTCTTAAGGGAACCCTGATGTAAGGGGGACTCTAATAAATTTCTGATGTAAGAGGGAGTCTAATTGGGGCCCTGATGTAAGAGGCAATCTAATGGAGATTAGACCTCCTCCAAAAGGTCCTTCAAATTTTTTGGGGGACCTTTTCAGGGGTCTGTGCACCATTTCTTTATTTTAAATAGAAGCTATATGGGAAATGTCATTTGCCATCAGTTGAAAACCATTATTCCTTTGTACCTGTCACTGCTCCCGGCCCAGTGGAAGTTTTACATGTTGTTCTGCACTGGTACACGTTCCCAGGGCAGTGCCCCGAGCATTTTTATTGGACAGATTTGGCTCCCATTGGGTTCGGCATCTGAACTTCTTTGAAGTTTGCCAAACTCTGTTCTCTAAACCCGGAGCAGCTGAGCTCAGTGATAATAGAGAATAGGGACAGACACTGAGAATCCCCCCAATATACACATGTATTAGTATGAAGCTGATGAGAAAAGGAAAAACGGCGCCACGTGTCTCACCCGGTGATGAAATAACGGTTGTAACGAATTCTCAGGGCTGTGATTGGTCCATCCAGTTGGTTTCCAGACTGTGAAAATCGCTTTCCACTCCACCCGCCATATTGACCAGAGTACGAGGAGCTGCGCTTCTGAGCTGAGGAATAAAGGAGGAAAAACAGCTGTGACATCACTATTCTCTGTATATAATATATTATACAGGAGTGACATCACCGCTCTCCAGATATAAGATATACTATAGAAGAGTGACATATGATGACATGAGATGTGAATATATCAGATGAGAGAAGAGGATCTCTTACCTGCAGCGATGGCGCACACACTGACAAGGATCCACAGCAACATTCTGTTATAAAACAAAATTTACATTATTATATAATACATATGCAGCAGAGCATTGCACCTCAAATACTGCACAACACTGTCCCCAGTACTGCAGAGCATCGCACCTGAAATACTGAATAGTACTGTCCCCAGTACTGCAGAGCCTTGCACCTCCAATAATGAACAGTACTGTTCCCAATACTGCTGAGCATTGAACCTCAAACTTTGCACAGTACTGGCTCTAATACTGCAGAGTATGACACCACAATACTGAAGAGTACTGTCATCAATACTGCAGAGCATTACACCTCAAATACTGAGTAGAATTGCCCTCAATAGTGCAGAGCATTATAGCTTCAATACTGCACAACACTATCCCCGATACTGCATAGCACTGCCCCCAGTACTGCAGAGCACCACACCTCAAACATTGCACAGCTCCGCATCCAGTACTGCAGAGCATCACACCTCAAACATTACACAGCTCCGCACCCAGTACTGCAGAGTACCGCACACCAAATACTGCACAAAACTGTCCCCAGTCCTGCAGAGCATCACACCTCAAACACCGCACAGCACCACCCCCAGTCCTGCAGAGCATCACACCTCAAACATTGCACAGCTCCGCACCCAGTACTGCAGAGTACCACACACCAAATACTGCACAAAACCGTCCCCAGATCTGCAGAGCATTACACCTCAAAAGCTGCTATGGATTGCTCTTCGAAACAGAAGACCGATGTACTTAATATTGTTTCCATTTCTCAGAAATTGTTCTAAAAATCGAGACATTTCGGCAAAATGTCATAATTTTAATGAAACGCATTGCAGTCGCGGGGAAGGGGAAATGAAGGTGGTTTTAGGGCGTAATGAGCTTTAAATAGCTCTTAGAGAACCTTCTTCCGTCTATTCTGGGTCTATGCTAAGGAGCTAATGAGCGGAACAAGTTGTTTTTTTTGGGGGGGGGGGGGGGTAAAACCAATTTCCTTCAATGATATGTTCATCCCTGCTGAGCATTACACCCATCCATAATTATCAGTGTACAATGTTCATTTATCAGATCACTGCAGAATATTACTGCTCATACATATTATCTCATGCTCCATACAATACCCTGTGCTGCATTTAGGCATCACACTGCTCTAGGCAGGTCTCAATATTAACGCCCTATTGTACAAGCTCCGCCCCCTGCATCATGAGATGAGTCAAATCGAATTTTATAATGCCCTCATGTTGTAAATCACTGCGCAAATTGTTGGCGCTATATAAATCTGGTATAATAAAATAATGTGCTATTGGAGACATCATGGGGTCTGTCCCATATACAGAAATATTTGTTAAACTATACAGACCACCAAATCAGAAAGAAAAAAATAGGATTTATGTTTCCTAAACTTCAGTGAGTCTCCTGACTCCTCTCAGCACCCCCTTTCCCTGAACAGTTTACTGACTGAATGCAATCACAAATGTCCAAAATCAGCCAAAAAGAGAAAACAAAAAGTTTCAACTGTGTAGAGCTGGTAGATTTTTCAGTCTACCGCTTATAGGTAAATTTAGTGGGTCAAATGTTTTGTACATAGTTCAGATTAAGTTTGTCAAATTTAGCCTCTGTTCCAGTTTGGCTGTGTTGCGTGTAGTTTCACACTGTGCCTGTGGGTGTCGTCACCATGGGTCGGTGTTGGAAAGGTAACATGCTGAAGTGTATGAGTGCTCTTCTGTCCCGGAGATAACTCGGTGGAGGTGGTCCTCCGAGTTGCATTCTGGGAGAGAGTATTTATGGGACAGATGCCATATTTAGAGGGAGTTGCCTTTATGCCCCGTGGCCCTCCTGGCCTAGAGGTATGTGTCAGTGAGTGCCATGTCGTAGCCCTCCGGCCTGGAGGGTTACGGAGCTGCAGCCGTGCAGGTGGACCCAGAAGTCTGTCTGGGGCCTGCTATGGCTGGGATGGTCCTGTGCTGTCTGTCCTGCGGGAAGAAGCCAATCGGGAAGATCCAGGGGCGGACCCATCTTGGAAGGGACCATGCAAGGCTGGTCTTAAGAAGGGCCTGGTGACTTGATTGGAGGACGTATCCTAAACTACCCTACCGCACAAGTACTGCCGGGTTGGCTTAAAGGTCCTGGTACTGTGTTTACTGTTCATCGAAAACCACTACATCCTGTGGCAGAGGATCGTACGAGTTTTATTTCACTCAAGTCTGTGGCAGAGACTTTGTTCGTGCTGTGTACCGGCTGCTAGGTTGGTGAGAGAGACCTATCCGGGCGGGCAAAGATTTAACTCTGAAAGGAAAATATATTCATCCCTAAGATTCCAATTTTTCAGTGCTACACCAAGAAAAGGTATTTGAACTTCCCTTCTACCTCTTTCCTGCTACTTCTTCGTTCTATCCCATTAAAGCATTGGAAAAATACTCAAGTGACTGGTGCCTACATTGTCTGATAGTAAGCTCAACGGGACCCTAGACCCGGTGTTGGTGAAATCACAGGTAAAAAGGGTAACGGAAACAGCCCGCAATAAATCAGCAGCTCCACCGTGAGTTAGTGCTACATGTGGGGCTCGTCCGGGATTGTTTGCTGTTACCCTAAGCAGCCCTGAGAAGTGTTTCGCCGAGAGTTTATGCTAGAAGAGGCTTCTGGACCTTGTTACTTTTTTCCAGGAGGAGAAGGGGTTAAATTCCAGGACTTTATTTCTGACCGCGTAGGCTGCGGGTGAGAAGTAAAAGCCCAGGAGCTACGTGATCAGAGGAACAAGTGGGAGGAGCCACATCTACTTGTTGCCGCGTGGGACGCGGGTATGTGTGTCTTGGCGCCAAAGGAGAAGAGAAGCCTCGTGATCGTATTGAGGGGATCAGAGTGCAGTCATGTATTCTTTCCCATTGGTACCATCAACTATGGGATCCAAGATGTTCCTTACGAGTACCGCTGTGGGTGCTATGCTGACCGGAACCCTGCTTACAGATACCGGCATTCGTTTGAAGCTGCAGGGGCGGTTCGTACTATACACAGTTGGAGATATCGAAGGGCTGAGTATGCTTTGCCACAAGTGTGAAGGACTGGCCATACATCTCCATCCATTTGTTCAATGTTTGCAGTGTGGAGAATATTTGTTCACAGTGGAGCAACCTACATTGTCGCCTCGTGCTTATCGTGGGGACTGGGCTACAGGTACCGCCACAGTGGAATCTGTTATGGATGATATGTTTCTTTAAATGCAACTCTATGGTTCATCTCTGTTGTACTTCTTCCTGTGTGGTGTTTCCTGTTCCTGCTGGGTATTTCAGTAAACATGGCTTCTGTACAGTAATGGTTTGTGCTGTCTCTTTACATATATCACTTCAAACATGGTGTCAGAAGATTTATGGATCCATGCTCTTTCTACACACATGATGCTGAGAGTCTGCTAGCCTTGATGTGAGTGTTCTTGGAACTGATTGTGCCTCCTGACAATTGCAGTCCTGTCCTGTCTGCTGAGTATTTGCAGCAAGGAAAACAGCATCATGGCAGCTAACAGCATTCCACTGCCTGAGGCAATGAGGGTGAGTGGAGATGTCAGCGGTAACTGGGACAATTTCAGGTCAGAGTTTGAGGACTACTCCCTAGCCACAGGGTTAAATGAGAAGCCTGCTGCAGTGCAAGCAGCCACACTGAGGAGGGTGATGGGCAGTGAATGCCTCCATGTTTACAAGCATAATCTGAACCTCACAGAGGAGCAAAAGAGTGACACCAAAACCATTCTGGATGCATTAGAAGCTTTCTTCAGACCCTCTAAAAATGTCATATATGAAAGATATACCGGTATATTTGGCTGCTGTAAGCAAGAAGACTGTAAATCAATAGACAGGTTTGTCACGTGGCCAAGAGAAAAAGCTGCAAGCTGTGAGTATGGCTCTCTGAGAGATGAACTTATTCGTGATAAAATAGTTTTGGGTATCACCAGTGAAAGCACACGCCGCCACCTATTGAGGAAACATGATTTAGATCTACAAACAGCAATTGAGATATCTCGCACTGCAGAACTCTTTACTGGCCCAACATGCATGGTGAAATCAAAGACTTTGTCAGTAATTGTCCCACCTGCAATGAATATGCCCATTTACAACAAAAAGAAACCATGATGTCACATGAGATACCTACACGCTTGTGCCAGATTATCAGTATGGACTTATTCAACTACACAGGCAAGGAATACCTGCTATTAGTCTATCATTATTCAGACTTCTGGGAAATTGACCTGCTTCCCGACTTATCCACTAAAACTACAATTAAGAGGTGCAAGGCTCAGTTTGCACGTCATGGCCAACCAGATACAGTGATCTCCGACAATGGCCCTCAGTTTACAAACCTACAATTCAGAAAATTTGCCACTGAATGGGAGTTTGAGCATGTTACTTCCTCGCCACGTCATCCACAGGCTAATGGCAAAGCTGAATCAGCTGTAAAGATTGTTAAAAGTTTATGCAAGAAAGCACAAAGTGATGGTAAAGACCCATGGAAGGCCATTTTACATTAGAGAAACACTCCAACTGAAGGCATGGATAGTAGTCCGGCACAAAGACTAATGTCAAGGAGATTAAAGACCTCCTTACCGGTAGCAAATAGGCTGCTTGAACCCTCTGTCATACAAGGTGTTACAGAAAAGTTAAGGATTAAGAGACAAGTATCAAAGGCACGATATGACACATCGGCCAGAGATTTGCCAGAATTGAATATTGGGGAACGCATCCGTATGAAACCATTACCTGGAGATCGAACAGGCCGTTGGAAATAGGTACTTGTCTGCAAAAGGTTGCACCACGCTCCTATCTTGTGGACATTGAAGGAACTCTCTAATGCCGCAATCGAGTGGATTGGAGAGTGGCAGAGCAGCCTGAGTCTCAGTATCCCATTGATAGGTCGGACTCACCCAGTATCACAAGGACATACCCTCCCCATTGACAGTGAGGCATGTACAGAGGCAATGCCTCATACCAACGGCAATGACAGGTGTGGGCAAGCAAGTATATCTGACAGCCATCCAGCGCAGAGCATGCCAGTATGTGTTGAGGAGCCCAGTAACTTCAGAGAGGTCTAAAGGAATCCTTGCAGAAGGGCCAGTCTTCACCCATAGTGGTAGATGTTCAAAACAACCTATGAGACTTAACCTATAGAATGTGTTATTGCTGTGTTTCTTTTGAATTTCACAATGTTCATTTATTAACACTAAAAGGGGGAGATGTTATGGATGATATGTTTCTTTAAATGCAACTCTATGGTTCATCTCTGTTGCACTTCTTCCTGTGTGGTGTTTCCTGTGTTTTCAGTAAACATGGCTTCTGTACAGTAATGGCTTGTGCTGTCTCTTTACATATATCACTTCAAACAGAATCTGCTATCATCGCTGTTGGAGAGCAATAGGCCGCGGCCTCGTCTGCTACCGAGAGTGTTTCCGAGGGAGATGTCGCTGTCACCGCTTCATCAGCGGACATCACCTTCATTTCTACTTCTACCACACCTATCCCTGTTGCACCTGTCCAGAGGAAGGTGGGATATGTGAAGGCTTCCCGCAGCCGTGGTCGAGGCCTACCCTAGAGACTACCGGAGCTGGAGGAATATATGGATCCGGAGAAGTCCACGTCAGGAACAGGTGAGAGATCAAAGTGGAACATATCTGGGACTCTGTAAATATTTGCCAGCAGAAGAGTTGAGACTCGGAGATAGATTCTTTGTCAGATCTCTTCGGTGATGATGATTTGTTTGAGACAATGTCACAGGAACTATTGTGGGCCCAGGGTGAAGATGTTGCTTCTGCCCTAACTTTCTCAGAATGGACAGCCCTGAATTCTGGGAAGACATCGCCTTGTGTGGAGCCGCACAGTACTACCAAAGAGACATTGTCTAATGTTGCTAGTTTGCTTAAGTTTGAGCTGACACCCGTCGGATCTATGGTGCGTAAATCACTGAATTCTTGTGTGCCTCCTGGTTTGGTGAAAAATAGAACTTTGCCTAGACTTGCCCATTTACAGAGAGTGCTCACCAAACAACGTATAAAATAGATTGATGCGCTCTGATAAATAATTCAATCAATGTGAATAAATGAAAATCGTGCTAAAAGCCAAATGTGATCAAGTATAAATAAAGACTGTCAAGTCACTAAAATGTAAAAATCGCAAAAATAAATGTGAAAAAATGTGTGCAACTCAAATCAAATACTAGAACGATGTGCAACGTGAGAAATGCAGAGGTTAATATATAGAAATTGTGTAAAAATATACTATATATGCATTAAAAATATGCTAAAGAATAATTAATACAATTGGTGCCAATAAAAATTACGGGTGAAGGTTGCTAAATAAATAGTTGATTGCACATATTCCCTGTGATAAGTGCTAAACACTCCATGATGCTGAAAATAGATAGATAATAAATATATATATAACAACTTATAAAAGTGCGATAGATATACAATTGGTAAATATAAATAAATAAATAATGCCGGTAGAGTGCGATTGAGTATAAATTATTTAGTTCATGAGATGGGATTGATAATAGACAACAGTTCACTCCTCAGTAACCTGGGATACCTGGATTCCTGCAGTACTTGTTTGTTCACATTATAAGTTATTTCTTCCACAGCCACAATAACTAGTAATTTTCTCAGTATCAGATGATTTATGTAAAACAAATAAAGAAAAGAACCATTGCACAATATTGCTACAAAGAAAGTCCACAAGCAAAATAGCACAGTGATAAACTCACGTGTGCCCGATTTGTTTAAGGCATGTAGATAGGCAGATAAGCAGATCTCAGCTGGCCATTACGGACGAGGCTTGTTACAGAAGCTGCTGCTGTTTGATACAAAGTATTCAACAGACTACGTCCTAGGCTCCTCCCACGCGTTGCGTCACTGACACGTGACTTTCTCAAGGCTAAACACGAGATGCCAGCGTCTCCGTATTTAGGCATTTCGGTTCCTATGGTGACGGCGCTGTGATCATCGGATCATCATGCTGCTTACTGCTTGTACTTGTATGTGTATATTTATTTCAAAGACAATATTTATTCATTTAAAACAATTAAAACAAATTAAGATATCAAGGTAAAACTAATACAAAATAATACAACTAAGAAGATAACAGAATAAGATCCTTAATATAATATATTAATATATCCATATATCAATGGACTCCCTAAAGTGGCGCATATTGGTATTGCACACTCCTGAATTCAAACGTGTAGTTGATTTCTACACATGCCAACGACTGATGTTCTTAATCATGGTGTATGTATTACCCTAAATGTTTTGACCCCGCCAAATCGCTAATTTAGCCCTTGTACCTTTATGCTAGATCTAGACAATATATAGTATGCAAGTTATATCTAGATAGAAAATCATATCACATTAAAAAAATATATATATATATATATATTCACATATTTTGATTTACACTCATCTGGGTATATATCACGGTGAGGACATTATTGCACTTGGTGTTTTGTTTATTTATTTATTTGCTCACCAAACAAGTTGCCACAGTATATGGTCTGGAATTTCCCTATGTTATGCAGGAAATTGAGGCCAACCGGGAACAATGGTACCGTGAAGCTGTTTGGGACGGTTTGTCAGTACCAAAACCTTTCCGGAAAGCTGGGTATTCTGTTGCCATGGATGAACGCTTCAATGGATGTTTGCTGGTTGGTCGGCACATTTATGCTGACAAGGTGGTCATTTGCAGACCTGGAAAAGATGACATTGTGTACTTTATCACTACCGTGGATAAACTAGGGAAGAAATTGACATTACCAGATCCCCGGTTTTATTGGTGATTATGCAAAGGAACTGTTGTCTTCTACTCTTTTAAAAAGAAAAGAGAACTTTGGGGTATATAGCTAGATAGTGTTAGTGTTTAGAGAGATTTTGTTCACCTCAGCGCTTTTATATCCAAAGACTTCTGTGATAACCAAAGTTTATTTTACTGAAAAAAAAATAATATATATAATATGCCCCGAGATAAGGATGGACTTTTTAAGTTACTTCAGTTTATTAGAGGAAAATATGCGGGAAGAGAGTGTCATTCTTTTGTGGAATGAGGCTTTGCTCCTGAACTGTTAGTGATGCTACTGTACATATTTTGTGTGTGTCTAACTTTGTTTCTTTCAGGAACAACTAGATCTCCTATCAAGCTGTTAGGCTTTTCAGCTAGGTAGATAGTGGGGTTTTGTGACAGCTTTAATGTGATTTATATAGTTACATAGTAGGTGAGGTTGAAAAAAGACACAAGTCCATCAACTCCAACCTATGTGTGATTATATGTCAGTATTACGTTGTATATCCCTGTATGTTGTGGTCATTCAGGTGCTTATCTAATAGTTTCTTGAAGCTATCAATGCTCCCCGCTGAGACCACCGCCTGTGGAAGGGAATTCCACAGCCTTGCCGCTCTTACTGTAAAGAACCCTCTACGTTGTTTAAGGTTAAACCTCTTTTCTTCTAATTTTAATGAGTGGCCACGAGTCTTGTTAAACTCTCTTCTGCGAAAAAGTTTTATCCCTATTGTGGGGTCACCAGTACGGTATTTGTATATTGAAATCATATCCCCTCTCAAGCGTCTCTTCTCCAGAGAGAATAAGTTCATTGCTTGCAACCTTTCCTCATAACTAAGATCCTCCAGACCCTTTATTAGCTTTGTTGCCCTTCTTTTTACTCGCTCCATTTCCAGTACATCCTTCCTGAGGACTGGTGCCCAGAACTGGACAGCATACTCCTGGTGTGGCCGGACCAGAGCCTTGTAGAGTGGGAGAATTATCGTTTTATCTCTGGAGTTGATCCCCTTTTTAATGCATGCCAATATTCTGTTTGCTTTGTTAGCAGCAGCTTGGCATTGCATGCCATTGCTGAGCCTATCATCTACTAGGACCCCCAGGTCCTTTTCCATCCTAGATTCCTCCAGAGGTTCTCCCCCCAGTGTATAGATTACATTCATATTTTTGCCACCCAAATGCATTATTTTACATTTTTCTACATTGAACCTCATTTGCCATGTAGTTGCCCACCCCATTAATTTGTTCAGGTCTTTTTGCAAGGTTTCCACATCCTGCGGAGAAGTTATTGATTTAGTTTGCTGATGTGAATATGTCGTTGTCTAAATGTTAAAACTGTGACATTTCTATACTGTCTATTCTTCTTTCTCATCCAAGTTCTAAGTTCAAATACCTACTCTCAGGCTTGAGAGTTATATTTTGACAGACATTGAAAACAACGTCTATTATAGTGGGGGGAGTATGTAGCGCTGGTAGATTTTTTAATCTACCGCTTATAGGTAAATTTAGTGGGTCATCTGTTCTGTACATAGTTCAGATTCAGTTTATTGTCAGATTTAGCCTCTGTTCCAGTTTGGCTGTGTTGCGTGTAGTTTCACATTGTGCCTGTGGGTGTCGTCACCATGGGTCGGTGTTGGAAAGGCAACATGCTGAAGTGAATGAGTGCTCTTCTGTCCCGGAGATAACTCAGCGGAGGTGGTCCTCCGAGTTGCATTCTGGGAGAGGGTATTTATGGGACAGGCACCATATTTAGAGGGAGTTGTCTTTCCACCTCGTGGCCCTCCTGGCCTAGAGGTATGTGTCAGTGAGTACTATCTCGTAGCCCTCCGGCCTGGAGGGTTACAGAGCTGCAGCCGTGCAGGTGGACCCAGAAGCCTGTCTGGGGTCTGTTATCGTTGGGATGGTCCTGTGTTGTCTGTCCCGCGGGAAGAAGCCGGACAATCGGGAAGATCCAGGGGAGGGCCCATCTTGGAAGGGACCATGCAAGGCTGGTCTTAAGAAGGGCCTGGTGACTCGATTGGAGGACATATCCTAAACTACCCTACCCTAACCTGGTCGGCTTAAAGGTTCTGGTACTGTGTTTGCTGTTCATCGAAAACCACTACATCCTGTGGCAGAGGATCGTATGGGTTTTATTTCACTCAAGTCTGTGGCAGAGACTTTTTGTTCGCACTGCGTACTGACTGCTAGGTTGGTGAGAGACCTATCCAGGCGGGCGAAGATTTAACTCTGAAAGGAAAATATATTCATCCCTAAGGTTCCAATTATTCAGTGCTACACCAAGAATAAGGAAAATTGTTGTCCATACCTACCGTAATTTTCCTTTCCTGGATCCTCCCCATGTCAGCCTACTATGGGTCAGCTCCGTCCCCTCTGACCCCTCCAGGACCACCTTTTTTCTAGCCCATAAAGGGCGGCAGGCTGCCCACACCAGTGTTCAAAAAAAATGCACCTCGCAACGGAATAACTGGGTGGGAATCCTACTAGCTACTCAAAATTTTTAATGGGCAACAGCCGCCATAATACTGTAGAGCCAAATGATTCCTCAGGCGGACAAGCCATATTAAGCTTGTAATGCCTAATAAAAAAAGGTGTTGGGCACGCTCCAGCTTGCTGCTCCGCAAACTATCTCAGGGGCGACCTTTGCGTATGCCCAGGATGCTGCCATACCCCTCGTCGAATGTGCTTTGATCTCTGATGGAGAAGGAAGGCCCAGCGTTTTGTATGCAAGATGAATGGTCTTAACAAACCAGGAAGACCCAACTCTGGATGTTGCTGGCATACCCTTTTTAGGCCCCATTGGGAAAACCTAAAGCTGATCTTGTTTGCCAAAGCTTTTAGTCCATTTCAGGTAGGTTGAAACCGCAGAGACCAGGTCTAACCTACTCCACTCATCATCAGCTGTATCCGCAGGAAAGGCTGGAAAAGACCTCCCAGTTCATACGAAATTATGTGGCCACCTTAGGTAGAAAGCTTGGTATCGGCCTAAGGACTACCTTATCTGGTAGCACCAAACAATATGGTTCTTTAGTTGAGAAGGCGCACAACTCGGAGTCTCTTCTGGCCGAGGCCATGGCTAGTAAAAAACAAAACTGTTAAAAGAAATAATGAACAAGAGAAAGCTTGATCAAACAGAGGAACCAGCAATGTTCCCAAGACTAATGTTAAGTCTTCTTTTGGAAAAAACAATTTCAATGGAGGTCTGATTTCTATGGCTGTGCCTTAAAAAAAAAAAAATCAGATCACCAACGGATGTAGAGCATATCTTGTACACGACATAGCCGACAAGGCAGGCATTTGACCCTTCAGGGAATTATAAGCTAACCCTTAGAGACTACTCTGCAGAAACTCCAAAATGTTGGTTATTGAAGGAGATCCAAGGTCCCAACCCCTTTCCATAGTATTCCAGATTCGGTGATAGGTTACATTCGTTCTGCCGATCCTGTAATAATGTCATCAACTTTATCCTCCTGCAGTTCGGGTGTCAGGCCCCACTCTGCAGAAGGAGATTTTGACAAGGAGGCAGAGGGATTGGTGAGCCCAACTTTGTCCTCCAAGCCAGAGGGAACCACAACTCCCTGAGCCAGTAAGGTAGGACTACTATTGCTGTGATCCTTTCTCGCTGAATCTTCAGCAGGATTTTGAGAGCCAATGGAAGCGGCAGGAACACATACACCAAGGGGAAGTTCCAAGACCTGGACAGAGCACCCTGACCCAATGCCTGTGGATGCTAGGTCCGGGTGAAGAAGCAAAGCAGTTGACAATTCTCCAATGCCATAAGATCTATTGAAGGCGTCCCCCAGATCCTGTGTAGGTACTTGGGGTTGAGGCCCCATTTGTTGTGATCCCCAAAGCCTCGACTCAAGCGATCTGCTAAAACATTGCCAGGCCCTGGGAGTTAAGATGCTGTAAGAGAGCCGTAGTTTTGTTGTCCAAAAGTATCTTGACAGCTCGACCTCGCAACATAGGTTGGAACACTAACAGCGCGTCTGACAGCATCCAATCCCAGGAAATTTGAACTCTTCCACAAAAGGTACCATTGGCCTTGAACCTGCTGTCCCAGGCAATGTGCCCTGCAGCCTGCCAGACTGGCATTGGTCGACACCACTATTGGTTCTGAGGCCTTTAACAGAACTCTATTGGAAAGATTGCGAGCTACTGACCACCAACCAGGGACCAGATTATCGGAATTGGCAGATGATCCCACTGAAGAAGAAAGTTGCATTGAAACCTCCTTCTGCGCCATCTGACCCACGGGACTACTGGACCTGTGGCTGATAAAACCCCCAGATACTGCATGGATTCCTTCAGCATCATAGAAGGCCTGGCCATCACTGCTTTGTCTGAGACTGGATCCCCTGGACCTTCCTCTGAGGGAGAGAAACACGACCCCGATCCGTGTTGAATTGTACTCCCAAATACTCCAACATTTGGGTCAGATGCATCTGGCTCTTCTGAAAGTTGATCAACCAACCGAAACAAGTTAGTGTTTTGCAGGTGAATTCACATGAACTAGAAGGCGCTCATTTGACAGACCCAGAAGTAGCATGTCATCTAGATAATGAAATATTTGCACTCCCTTGACCCTGAGAGTCGCAACGACAGCAGACAGTAGCTTTATTAAAAGGTTTTCGGAGTCGTGCAGAAACCGAATGGGAGAGATTAAAAATGAAAATGAAAGCCTTCCACGGAAGGCCTGAGAAAGCGATGGTGAGATGCGTCTATAAAGATATGAAGATACGCACATATTCCACAAGATCAATGGAAACCATCCAGTCTCCTGACTCCACAACCGAAATGATCGTTTTCCAATGACTCCATTTTGAATGGTGGAACCTTCATGTAGGAATTCAGGACTTTGTGGTCAAAAACTGGTCCGAAACCCCCCTGAAGCCTCTGGGTCAAAAACAGAGGGGGAACATACTCTTTGACCCAATTTGTGCCTTGGAACCGGAAGGATGGCCCTTATATCCTTGCAAACATTGCCTCCTTTCCAAATCCATAGGAAGTCCAGTTTCTATGAACAAGGTCTGAGGGGGCCTTGTTCTGAACGCGAGACGATAACGTGATAGAATGACGGCTACAATCCAGGCATCATGTAATTTGTCCGCCCAACCCCCCCCTGAATTAGGCTAGTCTTGCTCCTACTTGAGAGGGTTAAGCGGAGACAGCTTCAGAAGGACTTATTTGAAGCATTAGGATCTGTCCCCACTACTGCGATTTGTTGTGCGACCTGACACAAGCGAAGTCGCATGACAAGTCAAAGCCCATGTATTTCAATGGTCCCCATTTTAATTGGTGCGACTTAAGTTGCAGTGACTCCAAAAAAGTTTTTTGCACTACTTTGTTCCCACATCTGTGCGCTTTGTTCTAACATGGTTTTCACAGGTCGAATGATATCGCATCACAAATTGCACAGCAAAGTTGCAATGTAAATCGCGGAGCTGCAGGAGTTTTGTTGGCCCTGGGCTTGGAAGGTTGAACCAGCACCTCTCCACTGTCTGAAAAACTGTCTGTAAGCCCTGGCCTCTCTAAATCCTTCTTTGGATCTCTTGTTAAACCGAAAGGGCTGCTGTGTCTTAGGCTATGTTTCCACTAGTGCGTCCCCAAAGTCGCGCGATTTACACTGCGATTTTACGATGCGATTTGTGGTGCATTTTGTTGCGACTTTGTGCGACTTGGATGTTCTGCGATTTAGTCATAGTGATGTAATTCCTTATCCTGCTTAGTTATTTCCCCTTCCTCTTTCGTTGTCACGTGTTGTATGTTAGTTAGCAAACATGTTGGCTATGCAATATGTTGGGTCAGCAGTCATTTTGGCTGCTGTAGCAGCATTTATAGATAAAGAAGAGGAGGATAACCGGAGGAGGAGAAGGCATAGGTTTTGGATCCATCCCATCATCGCCCAAAGGGAAGTGAGAGGCCAGTTTGGGGTCCTTTACAACTACCTCCGTGCTCATGAAGACAAATTCTTCAACTACACAAGGATGTCAATTAGAAGGTGAGAACATTTTTTAATGTCAACTTGCAAATGCTGCCAAGCTGCTGCCTGTTCACTTCCTGTATTTACACAGAGGCACACCTCCAGCTCTGAAGCTCTCATTGGTCCTCTTATGACGCATCCCCCTCCCTTCTTTGAAAATGAGAGAGAGAGAGAGCTGTGCATGATGTCATAGGACTAGGCTAATGACCAGACAAGAAACAGTAATGTCCCCAGTACTGCAGAGCATTGCATCTCCAGTAATGAACAGTACTGTCCCAAATGCTGCAGAGCATTGCACCTCAGACTTTGCACAGTACTGTCCCCAGTACTGCAGACTTTTGCACCTCCAGTAATGAACAGTACTGTTCCCAATACTGCTGAGCGTTGCGCCTCAAACTCTGCACAGTACTTTCCTGAAAACAGCAGAGCATTACACCGAAAATGCTAAACACACCTGTCCCCAGAACTGCAGAGCATTGCATGTTAAACATTGCACAGTGCTGTCCCCAGAACTGCAGAGCATTGCACCTCAAATACTGAATATTACTGTCCCCAGTACTACAGAGCATTGAACCTCAAACTTTGCACAGTACTGGCTCTAATACTGCAGAGTATGACACCACAATACTGAAGAGTACTGTCATCGATACTGCAGAGCATTACACCCAGGCCCGGATTTACTCCCTTTGCCGCCCCAAGGCCGGGCCCTTCAATGCCGCCCCCCCCCCCCCCCCCACCCACACACACACACACCACCAGAAAGTGCCCCCAGACATAATACGGTCAAAGACTGCAGACATGATACAAGAGATGGTCAGAGACTGCAATCATAGTACAGGAGATGGTCAGAGACGGCAGACATGATACAGGAGACGGTCAGAGACTGCAGTTCTTATGGACATTAGTAGAAAATGGCCGATCGGCCCTCTCACCTGACCCAGCGATACAGCGATGGTTCCTCTGATCAGGAGTCAGCTCACTCTGAATTGCCCGTGGCGATTCCGCTGGGTAGCACCCAGATCTGTATTCCTGCAATGACTCCATTCCTTTCCCTGCCAGGGATGGCACCAGGCTGTGTGGCTTTCCCTCTGGTGGCACAGGGCACCGGGGTTCTCTCTCTAATGGTTTTCTCTCAGCACTGCCCTCTCCCTCTGGAGTCCTGGGTGTACTTTCCTGGGTGTAGACCCCCCCAGGACAAACCACCCCCCTCCATTAGTACAGACCCCCCCCAGGACAAACCCCCATCCATTAGTACAGACCCCACCAGGACAAACCCCCCTCCCTTCATTAGTACAGATCCCCCCAGGACAAACCCCCCTCCCTTAGTACAGACCCCCCTAGGACAAACCACCCTCCCTTCATTAGGACAGATCCCCCCAGGACAAACCCCCCTCCCTTCATTAGTACAGACCCCCCCAGAACAAACCCCCCTATTAGTACGGACCCCCCAGGACAAACGCCCCTCTATTAGTACAAACCCCCCCGGACAACTCCTCCTCCATTAGTACAACCTCCCCCCAGGACAACCCCCTCTCCATTAGTACAAACCCCCCCCAGGTCAACCCCCTCCATTAGCACAGACCCCCCCAGGACAAACCACCCCTCCCTTTATTAGTACAGCCCCCCCCAGGACAAACCCCCCTCCATTAGTACAGACCCTCAGGACAACCCCCCCCTTCATTAGTACAAACCCCCCCGGACACACCCCCCCTTCATTAGTACAGACATCCCAGGACAAACCCCCCCTTCACTAGTACAGACCCCCAGGACAACCCCCCCTCCATTAGTGCAGACATCCGAGGACAAACCCCCCTTCACTAGTACAGACCCCCAGGACAACCCCCCCTTCACTAGTACAGACCCCCAGGACAACCCCCCTCCATTAGCGCAGACATCCCAGGACAAACCCCCCCTTCACTAGTACAGACCCCCAGGACAACCCCCCTCCATTAGCGCAGACATCCCAGGACAAACCCCCCCTTCACTAGTACAGACCCCCAGGACAACCCCCCTCCATTAGCGCAGACATCCCAGGACAAACCCCCCCTTCACTAGTACAGACCCCCAGGACAACCCCCCCCTCCATTAGTGCGGACATCCCAGGACAAACCCCCCCCCTTCACTAGTACAGACCCCCAGGACAACCCCCCCTCCATTAGTGCGGACATCCCAGGACAAACCCCCCCCCCCTTCACTAGTACAGACCCCCAGGACAACCCCCCCTCCATTAGTGTATAGATGGAGACAGGCTTTGGCAGGAGTGAGAGACACAGGAGAACACGCGCCGCCCCCCCCCCCCTCCTCCCCCCCCGCACAGAGACCAGCCGCTCCGATCTCCTTCGGCTGCTCTCCTTCTCTGACAGGAGGAGGGAGGGGGGACAGGCTTGAGCATCGGAAAACCAGCAGCGGCGGTGACCAGCGGAGGACGCCGCCTCAGTCTGGACACACAGAGGAGGAGGAGGAGGGAGAGGAGCACTCTAGTGCTTCAGCGCCCCCACCTCTCTGGCGCCCGGGTGCGCTGCATCACATGCTGCTTTGTTAGTGTGGGGGGCGGCCGAGAATTCATTGCAGGAGCGGCGCCGCCCCTGTACCACTGCCGCCCCGAGGCCTGGCCTCGGTGGCCTTGTGGGAAATCCGGCCCTGATTACACCTCAAATACTGCACAACACTGTCCCCAGTACTGCAGAGCATCGCACCTCAAATACTGCGTAAAATTGCCCTCAGTAGTGCAGAGCATTGTAGCTTCAATACTGTGCAACACTATCTCTAATACTGCACAGCACTGCCCCCAGTACTGCAGAGCATCACACCTCAAATACTGCATAGCACTGCCCCCAGAACTGCAGAGCATCACACCTCAAATACTGCACAGCACTGCCCCCAGAACTGCAGAGCATCACACCTCAAATACTGCATAGCACTGCCCCCAGAACTGCAGAGCACCGCACACCAAACACAGCACAAAACCGTCCCCAGATCTGCAGAGCATTGCACCTCAATATCTGCTATGGACTGCTCTTCGAAACAGAAGACTGATGTACTTAATATTGTTTCCATTCCTCCAAAATTGTTCTAAAAATCGTGAAATTTCAGCAAAATGTCATAATTTTAATGAAACGCATTGCAGTCGCGGGGAAGGGGAAATGAAGGTGGTTTTAGGGTGTAATGAGCTTTAAATAATTCCCAGAGAACCTTCCTCCACCTATTCTGGGTCTATGCTAAGGAGCTAATGAGCGGAGCAAGTCCAAACTTTTCAAACAAAGGGCCAGTTTAATGTCCTTCAGACTCTAGGAGGGCCGGATTGTAGCCAGCGGGGGCAGAAAATGTCCCGGACCCGGCCTCAGGGAGAATAAATATGGCCTCGGGTTGGTGGTCAATAGGAGGAGGAGGAGTGCCCCTATTAGTAGGAGGAAAAGTATCCCGTCATTGGTATCAGTAGAAGAAATGGTGCCCCATTGTTGGTGTCGGTAGGAGGAATGGTGCCCCATATCAGTGGGAGGAATAGTGCCCCAAGGACCGGATAAAGGCTAGCACGGGGCCACAGTTTGGAGACCCCTGGTCTAGAGCAAGGATCTCCAAACTACGGCCCTCCAGCTGTTGCTGAACTACACGTCCCATGAGGCATTGTAAAACTCTAACATTCACAGACATGAGTAGGCATGATGGAAATTGTAGTTCCTGAACACCTGGAGAACCATAGTTTGGAGATCCTTGGTCTAGAGGGTTCACACCTGACTGAGTTTGAGGAAAATCTACTAAAAACCCTCCTGCCTCTGGCACAATTTTCACCCTTCTACGCAGTGGAACGTGCGCACCGCACCCCCCCTAAACCGGGCCCACCGGGATCCCCGCCGCACACTTTTATACTCAAATTCCTGAACTTCAGGGATAGGGATGAGGTACTCCGTGCAGCCAGAGTCCAGGGGGAACTGGCATATCAAAACAGCAAACTTTTGATTTTCCCAGACTGCTCAGTGGAAACGCAAAAAATGAAAAAGCTGCTTTGCGAGTGGAGGGCATTAAGTATAGTATCCTGTTCCCGGCAAGACTGCGGGTTCAAGATGGCGAAACCACAAGGTTTTTTACTTCTCCCAGAGATGCATCTGCCTGGCTAGAATCCCTCCCCCCTGCACCGCTGATGGCTGCTGGTCCCCCCCACATTCCCCCACATTTAACAACCTCTTACCTCAGTATTACAGCCCTGCTCTTCTGTTCATATACGACCTGACGGGAGGACCTTGGGGCGGATATCTGGGGGAGATCATCCTCCAGGTGAGAGGTTGCCTTCTACTTCTGTTGCACCTGTTGTGCCTGATCTACTTGTTTGCAACGTTTGAAGAAAGTGCCCCTGGACAGACCAGGTGATCTTGTGCGGGTGTGCACACTCAGCTTTCTGTTCACCATTAAGTACTCCGGATTTCATAGTTTATGCTGAAATGCTGTTTCCTGCTGCAGGGTTTGCCTTATATGTTGGGGTTCCCCCCCCTTCTTTTTCACCCCCCCTTTTTTTTTTCTCTGCACAGAGTCTCATTCCTCCTGCTGTAAAGTGCCCAAACTGGAAAGACTTCCTTTACGCAAACTTCTGACTCACTGGAGGACTCTAGTGTCAGATGCCGCGTACACACGAGCGGACTTTCCGGTGTCTTGCCGAGAATGTTCCCTCGGCGGATAAGTTCCCCCCCTGTACTGCACAGGCGCAGCCGAAGCTGAAATGCTTCAATCAGCTGTGCGCTCTGGGTCCAGGTTCCTTCCCCACCATCCAAGTGGACCTAGAGGGGGAATCTAAAAGTGCTGAGCGCAGCGAGGCCGTGCCCGAAGCGTGGCGAGTGAAGCGAGCCTGCGAGGGGCCCTCTTACAGGCGCCTTGTACAGCTGATTTTCAGCTGTTCTGCTTCGGCTATTTCCGCCGATACCTACTGCGCAGGCGCAGTAGAGGGGGGAACTTATACGCCGAGGGGAACTTTCTCGGCAGAACACCGGCAGACTTGGTTCGGCGGACCGGACTCCATCGGACATTTCGATCGTGTGTGGGCTCCAGCTGACTTTTTTTTTCCCCCTAAAAGTCAGACGGACCTAGAAATGAAACATGTTTCAAATCTTTCCGACGGACTCGAGTCCGGTTAAAAAGTCCGCTCGTCTGTATGCTAGTCCGACAGACTAAAACCCACGCTAGGGCAGCTATTGGCTACTGGCTATCAACTTCCTTGTTTTAGTCCGGTCGTACGTCATCACCTACGAATCCGTCGGACTTTAGTGTGATCGTGTGTAGGCAAGTCCTAATAAAGGAGATTACCATCCAGCTAGATCATGTATGTTGCCAACATCCCAAGATGGAATAGGTAAAAATTACCCCCCAAGAAGGATTTGTGGGACTTTACCGGCAACCACGTAATATAAAAATAATTTTATTAAGTAGAAAAAAATATACAAAACATAAGCATTATCACATATACATAACAAAAAAATAATCACAAATGACGAATAAATAGCTAAAAAAAGCTATACTGATATGCAAGAGATGGAGCTGCGTCATTGTATAGTCTTCCACGAAGGCCTTACGCGTTTCGGGACTGAACAGACCGTCCCTTAATCAGGGGCAACTCGTGGGACAAAATCCTACTGTGTAGTAGAATACAAATTAGGAAAGAATATAAGTACAAAATTGTATACAAAATGACATTTGCTTAGTATTACATAAAGAACATCAAGTCCTGTAATCACAAACAGAAGAAACAGCCTACCCAAGCATATCAGCGCTGGAGTACCCATCGCCAGAATCACGGCGGCGACCATGTCAAAAACCACCCACGAATCCAGAAAAGCGAAAAGGAGCCGGGGTGTGTGGCTGGCCTCGCTCTATCCACACTGGTCCACCCCTTGTGTAGGCAAGTCCGTTCGTTAGAAAGTCCGGCAAAAGTCCATCGGAAAGTCCGCCCGTGTGTACGCGGCAAGAGTCTCACTCCTCCTGCTGAAGAGTGACCAGAACGGCCAGACTTATCTTGCACTAACTTCTGACTCACTGGCGGACTCTAGTGTCAGGTAAAAGGTACTGCTGTGCAGACTGTGAAATATTAATGCAGAAGGTGTATCCTTAGCCCTGACTAAAAGTCAATTCACTTTTCTGAATAAAAAAATAAGACAACAGTAAAGTTAGCCCAATTTTTTTTATATTGTGAAATATAATGTTACGCCAAGTAAATTGATACCCAACATGTCACGCTTCAAAATTGTGCCCGCTCCTGGAATGGCGTCAAACTTTTACCCTTAAAAATCTCTATAGGCGATGTTTAAAAAATTCTACAGATTGCATGTTTTGTGTTACAGAGGAGGTCTAGGGCTAGAATTATTGCTCTCGCTCTACCGATCACGGCGACACCTCACATGTGTGGTTTGACCACCTTTTTTATATGCGGGCGCTACTCACGTATGCGTTCGCTTCTGTCTCGGGACAGGGCACTTTAAAAAAAAAATTTTTTTTAATTATTTATTTTACATTATTTTATTTATTTTTTCACTGTTTTTAAAAAAAAAAAAAAATTTGGATCACTTTTATTCCTATTACAAGGAATGTAAACATCCCTTGTAATAGAAAAAAGCATGACAGGTCCTCTTAAATATGAGATCTGGGGTCAAAAAGTCCTCAGATCTCATATTTAGACTTGATGAAAAAAAAAAAAAAAAAAAGTTGTTTAAACAAATGACACAAAAAAAAATGTGCCTTTAAGAGAAGTGGGCGGAGCTGACGTAATGACGTCGCTCCGGCCGTCCTATGATATAGAGACAGGTGGGCGCCATCTTAGCCTCACTCGTCTCTTTACTGAGGAAGAGAAAGGACCCGATCACCTCCGCCGCTACCGACGGCTCCGGTAAGCGGCGGAGGGCGCGGAAGAGCGGCGGGAGGGGGGGTGGCACCTCTCCCGCCGCCGATAACGGTGATCTTGCGGCGAACCCGCCGCTGAGACCACCATTATCGTGTACAGAAACGCCGGCCCTAAAGATGGATACCTCGGTTGTGGCAGCAGCTGCTGCCGTTACCGAGATATGCATCTTTAAAGTAATCACGTATATATACAGTGGCCGGTCATTAAGTGGTTAACCAAATGCCGACCGTCTAATGCAAAATCACGTACGTGATCTGCCTCCCGCGCCCCCCCGGTGCCGGAGATAGTCGGCTTCCTAAGGGGAGCGATCCAGGCTGAGGGGGAGACCACTCATTCGTGGCCACCCCCTCGCGATCGCTCCTCACAAATGAGATTCTTCCTCTGCTGCTGTATAGTAAACAGCGGCAGAGGAAGTGATGTCATCGCTCCTCGGCTCGATATTTTCCGTTCCGGGTGACGTTGGTTAGTTAGTTTATTTTCTTATAGTGTCAGGGCACCCGCCGTTTATTACCGAATAAAGGTTTAGCCCCCTGATCGCCCGGCAATAATATAACTTAGGTTTTAGGGTCAGATAGGGTCTGCGTCGCCCCAGGCAGTGTCATGTTAGCGCCAGTAGCGCTAACACCCACGCACGCAGCATACACCTCCCTTAGTGGTATAGTATCTGAACGGATCAATATCCAATCCGATCAGATCTATACTGGCGTCCCCAGCAGTTTAGGATTCCCAAAAACGCAGTGTTAGCGGGATCAGCCCAGATACCTGCTAGCACCTGCGTTTTGCCCCTCCGCCCGGCCCAGCCCACCCAAGTGCAGTATCGATCGATCACTGTCACTTACTAAACACAAAACGCATAACTGCAGCATTCGCAGAGTCAGGCCTGATCCCTGCGATCGCTAACAGTTTTTTTGGTAGCGTTTTGGGGAACTGGCAAGCACCAGCGGCCTAGTACACCCCGGTCGTAGTCAAACCAGCACTGCAGTAACACTTGGTGACGTGGCGAGTCCCATAAGTGCAGTTCAAGCTGGTGAGGTGGCAAGCACAAGTAGTGTCCCGCTGCCACCAAGAAGAAGACAAACACAGGCCCGTCGTGCCCATGATGCCCTTCTTGCTCCATTCGCCAATCCTAATTGGGAACCCACCGCTTCTGCAGCGCCCGTACTTCCCCCATTCACATCCCCAACCAAATGCAGTCGGCTGCATGAGAGGCATTTTCTTTATGTCCTCCCGAGTACCCCTACCCAACAAACCCCCCCAAAAAGATGTCGTGTCTGCAGGAAGCGCGGATATAGAGTGACACCCACTATTATTGTCCCTCCTGTCCTGGCAATCCTGGTCTTTGCATTGGTGAATGTTTTGAACGCTACCATTCACTAGTTGAGTATTAGCGTAGGGTACAGCATTGCACAGACTAGGACACACATTTACAGGGTCTCCCAAGATGCCATCGCATTTTGAGAGACCCGAACCTGGAACTGGTTACAGTTATAAAAGTTTCAGTTACAAAAAAAAGTGTAAAAAAAAAAAAAAAACACAAAAAAATATATAAAATTAAAAAAACAAAAATAGTTGTCGTTTTATTGTCCTCTCTCTCTCTATTCTCTCTCTGTTGTTCTGCTCTTTTTTATTGTATTCTATTCTGCAATGTTTTATTGTTATTATGTTTTATCACGTTTGCTTTTCAGGTATGCAATTTTTTATACTTTACTGTTTACCGTGTTTCATTGTTAACCATTTTTTTGTTTTCAGGTACGCCATTCAGCTGCAGCACGGATTAATTTATCTGGACAGCAACAGCGTTTGCTCCCACGATATATAAAGCCGTGACTCCAGCGGAGGTGATGTATGCCAAAGCATGGGGGCAACAGGGGCTGAGGAGCGATTTGCTCCTAACTTTTGCGGGAGGATGCCCCCATGCTTCGGGATATATTAATGGTGCATGTATGCCCATCATTAGAAGTGGGTGGATGAAGGGAGGTATTCTAATGGTGGGCATACCCACCAATCAATCTCTTTTTTTTGTTCAGCCCACAGGCTGCATGAAGAAAAAAGATTACAATATATGCCCAACAAGGACCAGCAACGTACTGGTATGTTGCTGGACATTGAGTGGTTATACCAGAATGATGCCTGCAGGTTTAGGTATCATCTTGGTATCATTCTTTTCAGCCAGCGGTCGGCTTTCATGTAAAAGCAATCCTAGTGGCTAATTAGCCTCTAGACTGCTTTTACAAGCAGTGGGAGGGAATGTCCCCCCTCCCACCGTCTTCCATGTATTTCTCTGGCTCTCCTGTCCCAACAGGGAACCTGAGAATGCAGCCGGTGATTCGGCCAGCTGACCATAGAGATGATCAGAGACCAGAATGGCTCCAATCATCTCTATGGCCTAAGAAACCGGAAGCTACGAGCATTTCATGACTTAGATTTCGCCGGATGTAAACAGCGCCATTGGGAAATTGGGAAAGCATTTTATCACACCGATCTTGGTGTGGTCAGATGCTTTGAGGGCAGAGGAGAGATCTAGGGTCTAATAGTCCCCAATTTTTTCAAAAAAGAGTACCTGTCACTACCTATTGCTATCATAGGGGATATTTACATTCCCTGACATAACAATAAAAATGATAATAAAAAATAAAAAAATGAAAGGAACAGTTTAAAAATAAGATAAAATAGCAAAAAAAAAAAAAAAAAAAAGCACCCCTGTTCCCCCCTGCCCTCGCGCAAAGGCAAACGCAAGCGTCGGTCTGGCGTCAAATGTAAACAGCAATTGCACCATGCACGTGAGGTATCACCACGAAGGTCAGATCGGGGGCAGTAATTTTAGCAGTAGACCTCCTCTGTAAATCTAAAGTGGTAACCTGTAAAGGCTTTTAAAGGCTTTTAAAAATGTATGTAGTTTGTCGCCACTGCACGTTTGTGCGCAATTTTAAAGTATGTCATGTTTGGTATCCATGTACTCGGCCTAAGATCATCTTTTTTATCTCATCAAACATTTGGGCAATATAGTCTGTTTTAGTGCATTAAAATTAAAAAAAGTGTTTTTTCCCCAAAAAATGCGTTTGAAAAATGAAACACCCACCATTTTAATCTGTAGGGCCTTTGCTTTAAAAAAATATATAATGTTTGGGGGTTCAAAGTAATTTTCTTGCGAAAAATGTTTTTTTTTTCATGTAAACAAATACTGTCAGAAAGGGCTTTGTCTTCAAGTGGTTAGAAGAGTGGGTGATGTGTGACATAAGCTTCTAAATGTTGTGCATAAAATGCCAGGACAGTTCAAACCCCCCCCAAATGACCCCATTTTGGAAAGTAGACACCCCAAGCTATTCGCTGAGAGTCATGTCGAGTCCATGGAATATTTTATATTGTGACACAAGTTGCGAGAAAAAGACAAATTTTTTTTTATTTTTGCACAAAGTTGTCACTAAATGATATATTGCTCAAACATGCCATGGGAATATGTGAAATTACACCCCAAAATGCATTCTGTTGCTTCTCCTGAGTACGGGGATACCACATGTGTGAGACTTTTTGGGAGCCTAGCCGCGTACGGGACCCTGAAAACCAAGCACCGCCTTCAGGATTTCTAAGGGTGTAAATTTTTGATTTCACTCTTCACTGCCTATCACAGTTTCGGAGGCCATGGAATGCCCAGATGGCACAAAGCCCCCCAAATGACCCCATTTTGGAAAGTAGACACCCCAAGCTATTTGCTGAGAGGTATAGTGAGTATTTTGCAGACCTCGCTTTTTGTCACAAAGTTTTGAAAATTGAAAAAAGTAAAAAAAAATACATTTTTCTTTTCTTTCTTCATTTTCAAAAACAAATGAGAGCTGAAAAATACTCACCATGCCTCTCAGCAAATAGCTTGGGGTGTCTACTTTCCAAAATTGAGTCATTTGGGGGGGTTGTGCCATCTGAGCATTTTATGGCCTTGAAAACTGTGATAGGTAGTGAGGAGTGAAATCAAAAATTTACGCCCTTAGAAATCCTGAAGGCAGTGATTGGTTTTCGGGGCCCCGTACGCGGCTAGGCTCCCAAAAAGTCCCACACATGTGGTATCCCCATACTCAGGAGATGCAGCAGAATGTATTTAGGGGGGCAATTTCACATATGCCCATGGCCTGTTTGAGCAATATATCATTTAGTGACAACTTTGTGCAAAAAAAAAAGAAAGTTTGTCATTTTCCCGCAACTTGTGGCACAATATAAAATATTCCATGGACTCGACATGCCTCTCAGCAAATAGCTTGGGGTGTCTACTTTCCGAAATGGGGTCATTTGGGGGGGGTTGAACTGTCCTGGCATTTTATGGCTTTCAAAACTGTGATAGGTAGTGAGGGGTGAAATTAAAAATTTACGCCCTTAGAAATCCTGAAGGCAGTGATTGGTTTTCGGGGCCCCGTACACGGCTAGGCTCCCAAAAAGTCCCACACATGTGGTATCCCCATACTCAGGAGAAGCAGCTGAATGTATTTTGGGGTGCAATTCAACATATGCCCATGGCCTGTGTGAGCAATATATCATTTAGTGACTTTTTGTAATTTTTTTTTTTATCATTATTCAATCACTTGGGACAAAAAAATTAATATTCAATGGGCTCAACATGCCTGCGGAGATAGGCAGTCATAAACTAAAAGCTGTGTAAATTTCAGAAAATGTAAAAGTTTGTAGACGCTATAACTTTTGCGCAAACCAATAAATATACACTTATTGAAATTTTTTTTACCAAAGACATATGGCTGAATACATTTTGGACTAAATGTATGACTAAAATTGAGTTTATTGTATTTTTTTTATAACAAAAAGTAGATAATATCGTTTTTTTTCAAAATGTTTCGTCTTTTTCCGTTTATAGCGCAAAAAATAAAAACCGCAGAGGTGATCAAAGAGCATCAAAAGAAAGCTCTATTTGTGGGAAGAAAAGGACGCAAATTTCGTTTGGGTACAGCATTGCATGACCGCGCAATTAGCAGTTAAAGCGACGCAGTGCCAAATTGTAAAAGGTGCTCTGGTCAGGAAGAAGGGTAAATCCTTCCGAGGCTGAAGTGGTTAAATGAATAAAGAGGTAAAATTTAGATTTGATGACGAGATGATAAAATAAGTCAGATAGAGACCCCATAGAATAGAGATGAGCCGAGAGGAGGTGTATACATGCTCTTATGCCGCATACACACGGGCGGACTTTTTGATGGATTAGGTCTGGCGGACTTTTTGACGGACTTTCCAAATGAACGGACTTGCCTACACACGATCAACCAAAGTCCGACGGATTCGTACGCGATGACGTACGACCGGACTAAAACAAGGAAGTTCATAGCCAGTAGCCAATAGCTCCCCTAGCGTCGGTATTTGTCCGTTGGACTAGCATACAGACGAGCGGACTTTTCGACCGGACTCGAGAAAGATTCGAAACATTTCTAGGTCCGTCGAACTTTTGGGAAAAAAAGTCCGCTGGAGCCCACACACGATCGAATTATCTGCCGGACTCCGGTCCGCCGGACCAAGTCTGCCGTAAAGTCCGCTCGTGTGTACGCGGCATAAGAGATGAACTGCACAGATATATCACAGATTGATGATTTTGAATTGCACTAAACATATGTACATTGTTTGATTTATGGTTATACAAAGTAGAAATGTTTTTTTTTTCTTGTGTTTTTGTTAGTTGGATGTTTTTTTTTTTTCCCTGTTTGGAGAAGAAGGGAACCAATACAGGTCTTTGGAAGTGGGGAAAGTGAAGAAATGGGCGGGAGGAATAGGGGTGGGATTAGGAGGTGAAGGGATTAGGCAAAGGGCACAAAGGGAGTGATAACAGAGATAAGACATCGACACTATGTACACTATTAAATATTATTTTGACACTATTAAAGGCACAGTGCGATAGCATGTATACACACACACACACATCAAATACCTTTTGAATGGGAATTCTTGAAATAGAGGGGGAGCGGGTTGGGGTAGGTAGGGGAGCAATAGGGTACTGGGGGTGTGGAGACAATTTAGGTCCCCACTAGTTTGCCTAGTGCCCGAGAGTATGGGAGAGAGGGGGTAGATTGGGATAAGGGAGACAACTTCAGCAGGGGAGGCTTTAAGGAAAAGAAGAGGTGGGTACCAGGAATATATGGAAGTCCCCTCCCCTATATGATTAAGTAAAAAGGATTATGGGGGTACCTAGAAGAAGAAAGTGATCTCTACTAATTTTCCTTTTTATTTTTTGAATACTATATGAAGCTATCACTAAAATATGCCCCTTTGGAGTGGTAGATGATGGCTCAAAATTAACCCCAATGAGAAAACCCTATTGAGAAATGGGTCCCCTTTTTTCTTTTTTTTTCTTTTTTTTTTATTTAATAATATCCTCCTATTATGGTTATTAGAAAATATCTGAAAATTATCTATGGGCTCAGGAAGAGGCTAGACTTGCTCTTTTTGCTTACCGTATATGCTCAAGGAGGGGACGATCCAAGTGTAGGCTGAGGGTCCTGATTTGCCATGAAGGAGTGGGAGGGGCTTGTTGGCCCGAGTGTGGGCCGGGGGTGAGAGGCGCAGTAACTGGTGTGAGTGGAGGAGGGAGGTCGGAAATGCCCATCTGCAGTTGCGTGCCTCCTGCATATGTGTGCCTGTGTCCTGTGTAGCCTGTCTGTGCCCTGTGCATGTGCCTTGTGCAGCTTGCCTGTGTTCAATGTATGTGCCCTGTGCAGCCTATCCGCGTCCTGTGCAGGTGTCCCTGGGTCCTGCGCGTGTGTCCCTGCGTCCTGGGCAGTCTACCTGTGTTCTGTGCGGGTGTCCAGGTGATAATTTGTAGCCTCCATATGGTGATCTGCATTGTGTGCTGTTCTGCATCTACCAATCGGTGTGTCGTGGTGGTGCTCGGCGGCTGTTCCGGGGGCCGCGCCTCCTCCTCATCTGTGGTGGGCGGGGCGCTCAGTTTTCCAGATGGTCGGCCTGTCTCGGGCATCCACTCGTCCTCATACTGTAGATGGGGGTGGGGATGCCCGTGTTGGGCTGAACGCTGGCTTCTGGGGAGTGGGCTGCTCTACATGTCGTGGACGGGGGGGGGTGCGGCTTTTTGGATGGTGGGTTGGCCGGCGTTTGTCTGCATGGCACGCTGGTCGTGCAGGCAGATGGCAATGACTTGAGTATGGGCCGAGGGGGGCACTTTCAACCAAAGAAAGGAATGGGAGGGAAGGAAGGAAGGAAGGAAAGGGGAAAAAAAGGGAAAAAGAGAAGGAATGGGGAGAGGGGAATGAGAAGGGAAGAGGAGAGAGGAAATGAGAAAAGGGAAGAAAGGGGGCTGGTGCTCGAGTATATACGGTATATAGTTTTGAATGTCTTTACTATGCTGATGCGAGGGGGACAGAACGTCTGGCCATGGATCACCCCCTGGTCTCCTTCCCTTTTTTGAAACCCCATTTTTGGGGTTTGGGGGACAGGAGGCTAAGGGGTCCCATGGCATAAAAGGCGGTCCCCATAAGAATTATGCTTTTTGAACTGTTTTGTGCACTGTCAAAGCTGTTAGGGGCCAAGATCTTAAGCGGAGGTTGAGGCTGATAATATAGAATGTCGGTCCTAATGTTAATTTCTTATTTTCTGTAGCAGGAGAAGGAGGAGGGTCTGGAGCCCTGTTCTCTGTTGTTTCCAACCACACCCCCACATAAGTTGTCGCTCGAAATACTGATTTATAACTAGCGAGCATTATAGCAATATTTTGCTTTTTGGGTTTTGTTTTTTTTTAGTTTTTTTTTTTAGTTTTTTTTCTTTCCTTTGTGTGATATGGAGGTTCTCAATGTGATCTCGCTTAATGCGAAAGGACTAAATACGCCAGAGAAGAGGAGGATGCTCCTGCATGATTTGCAACATCTTAAATCTGATATTGCTTTCATACAGGAGACACATTTTAGAGATGATAAAATACCCATTTTACGAAGGGGGTTATTCCCAACGGTATACCATTCTACCAACCAGTTGGCAAAGTCGAGAGGGGTTTCTATTGTTATTTCGAGTAGGGTACCATGGTTTTATATAGATTCAATTAAAGAGCCAGGAGGACATTTTTTGTTTTTGAAGGGCAGGATAGACTAAATTGAAGTTACTCTGGTAACAATATATGCCCCTAATGACAATTAAGAGACCTTTATAAGAAAAACATTAGGAAGATTGAGTAAGTTTACTACAGGACAATTGATTGTAGGAGGAGATTTAAATATCCCATTAGTCCCAACAGAGGATACATCTTTCGGGAGGTCATCTATTTCTTTGGGGGCACGTAAACGCATTGTTCAATCTTTACATAGAATTCAACTGATTGATGTGTGGCGTTTATTTCATCCTAAAGAAAAGGATTACACTTTTTATTCCACTCCTCATAAATCATACTCACGTATTGATTATTTTTTTGTCCCACATGCTCAACTTCATGCAGTTCGAACAGTTAAAGTGGAGGTCCACCCTGAAAAAAAATTGCACAAAAAAATACCTAAAAAAAATGGAGGAAAAAAAAAAATGTTTTTACTTACGTAAAATGGCTGTTGCTAGGCAGTCTTCCTAATCTGCCTCTTCCTACGCCGCGGTGATGTTGTCTCTTCTCCTTCCCATGTTGTCTTCTGGGGAATGGGGCGCGGTGTGTTATGGGAACTGTGTGTGTCCCACAACACATTGCGTCCCATTCACAAAGCGCTGCACAGTCGCGCATGCTCAGTAGGAAACGGGCAGTGAGGCCATAAGGCTCCACTGCCTGTTTCCCTTAGGATGGCGGTGTCGGGACCCGAGAGCCGAGGGATGGGTCGGCCTCAGGCAGCCGACATCGCGGGCACCCAGGACAGGTAAGTGTTTACAGTGTTTGTAGCTGCTGACTTTAAAATTATTTTTTTTACGGCCAGAATACCGCTTTAATATAGGTCCAATCACTTGGTCTGGCCATGCACCCATATGCCTTACAAGACTCCCGCTCGACTAGATACACTCAGTGGAGACTGAATGAAAGTCTCCTACAAGAGACAGATGTTCTTGAGGATGTAATCAAGGAGTTGGGTTTTTACTTTAGAATTAATGATACTCCAGATTGTGACCCAGGAATAGTCTGGGAAGCACATACAGCGGTTATCCGAGGGGTGCTGATCAAACACGGGCCCAGGATTAAGCGTAAACGCTCTGAACAACTTAATTTGCTATTTGAAGAATTAGCCACTTCGGAGCTTTGTCATAAACAGGCTCAAACCCTTTCCTTGGAGAGAGACCTTCTTGCTAAATGGATGCAAATTGTAGACCACCTTCAATATAAGGCTAAAGCGGCACTACAGATCGGTAGGAAGGTTTCCTACGAATCTGGGGAAAAATGTGGGAAAATATTAGCTAGAACCTTGCAAGAGCAGAAATTAAAGACCTATATCCCACAGGTGGCTGCACCTAATAAGCCTAAAGTTATGAAGCCACATGATATAGCGCAGGAATTCCGAGAATTCTATAAAACTTTATATAATTTAAAGGCTAAACCGTCCACTTAAGCTCAGATAGATTCATACCTTTCCTCATCATCAATGTCTCAACTATTGGACACAGATAGAGATAATTTAGAGGATCCCATAACAATAGAAGAACTTCAAAGTGCAGTGAGCGTCATTAAACAGGATAAAGCACCTGGCCCAGATGGGTTGACGGCTCAATATTATAAGACCTTGCTCCCATCTCTTGCTTAATATATGCTGAAATTATTCAATGCACTGGGTTCTTCTGCAACATTTACAACTGAGACCTTGTTAGCCCATATTTCGGTGATACCTAAAGAGGGAAAAGATTCCTGCGGAAACTACCAACCTATTTCTTTGCTTAACTTAGATCTTAAGATTTTTACTAAAATATTGGCAAACAGAATTCAACAATTTATTCTGAAATTGATTCATTTAGATCAAGTAGGATTTGTTCCCACACGAGAAGCAAGAGACAATACTACAAAGGCTTTGAATTTATTACATGCAGTTAACATATCCCAGACACAATGCGTGTTTCTGAATACAGATGCAGAGAAGGCCTTTGACAGGGTGAATTGGAATTCTATGCTAGCAGTATTACGTTATGGAGGTTTTGGCAAGAGGATGATGGGGTGGATTACATCCATTTACTCCTGCCCAACGGCTCGGGTTCGGGCCACTGGAATAATGTCAGATACTTTCCAAATTACAAATGAGACGCGACAAGGGTGCCCCCAATCGCCTCTCCTTTTCGCCCTGTCACTGGAACCATTTCTCTGCACTGTTCGCTCAAATCGGGACATCACAGGACTACAGATAGGAGGTATTCAACATAAAATTTCGGCTTATGCCGACGATATGTTGTTTTCTCTTACGAATCCTCTGATCACGCTTCCAAATTTGATGAAGGAATTTGAAAAATATGGCTCGCTCTTTAATCTCCAGATTAATTTTGCTAAGTCGGAAGCAAGGGGGGTGAATTTTCCTCAAGAATCAATTATGCAACTCAAGCAAAATTTCAAGTCTAAATGGACCAATAAAGCATTAAAGTATTTAGGTACTTTGTTCCCAACTAAAATGTCAAAAATTTATGCTCATGGGGTCAGCATTCTGGTCCGGAAATCCCTACCCTTTAAACCCATTGCTATAAAGACTGATAAGGAGGGCAGGTATGTCATAGTACACGCAAACATTTATGATAGGGATATTGTATTGGTTGGTTTGTATCTTCCCCCACCGGCATCGGTCCAAATCCTTCATGACATTATGCAGGAGGTAGTCCAGCTGGACACCGGCTTAGTACTTCTTATGGGTGATTTTAATATGGTTCCATGTGCTGATGTGGATAGGATGTGTACGTCAACTCGTCACTCACTTCACCTCCGGCAGTGGGCGGACACTTTCGCCTTTACGGATGTGTGGAGAAACACGCACCGGAAAGAAAGAGAATATACCTGCCACTCCTCCACCTTTAAAACACTATCTAGAATTGACCTGGCGTTTGGATCTAGATCGGCCCTACAATGTGTCCAGGATATCTCTATGCTTCCCAGAGGGATCTCTGAACACGCTGTCTTGTGTCTTTCTTTAACACTAACTGTTCCCTCTGGGTCCCGCCTATGGCGACTTTCTAACTACTGGGCAGCAGAGGAGAAGCTCCAGGAGCCAATACAGCATCCATATGCAACTACTGGACTGAGAATACTGACTCAGCCCCTCCCCCAGTACTTTGGGATTCTTTTACGGCCAGGGTTAGAGGATAATCTATATCCAAGATATCAGGCACTAAACCAGAAAGAGCCCAGGCCCTGGAGGATCTGGAGGGTAGGTCCATCAAAATAGAGGCTGACTATATTTCCAACCAGACTGAGGCTCAATATCAAGCCTGGCAACAAGTGCTACGTGATCTGTCTGACGCTAGACTTAAGGATTCAAATAGGGCCCTCCTTTATTCGGCCCAACGGGTGTTTGAGTTTGGGGGAAGAATGGGAAGTTCCAGGCTTGGTTAGCAAGGGGTATCATCCCCTCCACTCCTATTGGGTCCATTAAAGACAGCCGGGACCAGCTTCTCACCCCCCCCCCCCCCCAAACATCAATACTAGATTTAAAGATTTTTTTGAAGAACTATATACATCTAGGGCTGGCTATACAGAATCTGACCTACTGACCTTTTTAGACTCTGTGTCCTTTCCCGGCCTGTCTGAGGAAGACAGGAAGAGGTTGGAGGAGAATGTTACACTGGAAGAGGTCCAAATGGCCATAGGAGGTCTGAAGAGTGGGAAGGCTCCGGGGGCGGATGGGTTGCCCTCTGAGTTCTATTCTACCTTCACAGAACTCCTAACTCCCAAATTACAGACATTATTCTCCAACGTTGATTCTCTTGAGGCCTTACCAGACTCAATGAACAAGGCTGTCATAGTTCTTGTCCCTAAGCCGGGTAAGGATCCTCTAGACTGCTCATCATATAGGCTATTTCCCTTTTAAACGTTGATGCAAAGATTTTTGCAAAAATCCTTGCTAATAGGCTCTCTCGGGTGATAGAGGATCTGGTAAATATTGATCAGACAGGGTTCATGCCTGGGAAGGGGACTGACATCAATATTAGAAGGCTCTTTCTTAACACATCCATAACACATGACAATCAAGGCACTAGGGTAATCGCCTCATTAGACGCTGAAAAGGCATTCGACTCTGTCAAATTGACCTATCTGTGTGAGGTCTTGCGTCGATTTGGCTTTGGCCCTAAATTTATACATGGTATCCAGCTCCTATATCGGGCGCCGAGGGCACTGGTTCACACGAACAACTGGCTGTCAGAGCCATTCGCCCTTTTTCGTTGCACGAGACAGGGTTGCCCACTCTCCCCCGGGCTCTTTGCCTTGGCACTGGAGCCCCTGGCCATTTTGGTCAGGAATGCTCCAGATGTGCTGGGCTTGCGGCTGGGTAAGCTGGAAGAGCGGCTGTCCCTGTACGCGATCAACGCATTACTATACCTTAACGACGCTGGCCCCGCACTCTTAGCTGACACGTTTGGAGGATACTCGGGTATAAGGATTAACTGGGCCAAGTCAATACTTTTCCCCCTAGATGAGGGAGCCATCCATGGGGCAGCCTCCACTCCTCTCTGCTGGGTTGAGGAATTTCGTTATTTGGGGGTCCAGGTGACGAAACATCACTCGGACTTCTTGGGGAAAAATCTGATGCCTGTCTTGTTGACCTTTAGATCCAAGTGTTCAACATGGTCAAATTTGCCACTAAATTTGATAGGCCACATTAACCTACTAAAAATTATCATATTACCCAAATTTAATTATTTTTTCAGAAACTGCCCGATATGGATTCCAGTCAGCTTCTTCAAAGAGATAAACAAATGCATAGGTTCCTTTATATGGAATGGGGCGATACCGCGGTTGGCCCGATCCATTCTCTGGCTACCTTCTCACCTGTGTAGGTTAGCCCTACCCAATTTTCAAGTTTATTATTGGGCGGCGGTACTAGTGACAGTCCAGTGGTGGTACCAAGGGGATAGATCCAATGCGGCGGTATGCCTGGAGGCGAACTGCTTGGGCTCCCTCGCTGGGCTCCGCAGCTTTCCATACAGGGGTCCCGGGGCGTATGAGAGGACACCGGGACCAACCAGGGTAGCGTGGCGGGTGTGGACCGATGCCCGGCTGCGCTTTTTTGCGGCCAGATCAGTGGTCTCCAGCACAACCTTTGTGGGACAATTCCACCCTATCACAATTTAGTTCCATTCCGGATCCACAGTTGTGGGCCAGGTTTGGCATCACGACACTGGACCACATCATTCCCCAGGCTACCCTACTGAAGTTTGCGGATCTGAAGGTTAAATATAATTTACCAACCTGGATGGCATTTAGATACCTACAGCTCAAACATGCCACTAGCGCCCAATTCCCCCGGCCGATCACACTCAAAGCTGATCCTATAGAGGAACTATTGGCTCCAGGAGATCTAACCAAGCCTCTTTCTACTCTGTATAGTGCGTTATTGGGCAATGAGTCACCAAAAATAGAATGTTTGTGGGAAGCATGGCACAGTGACATACCCTCACTAGATAGGGAAGGATGGGAGGACTGAATGGAGTATGGCCCCAGATTGGGCATCTCCTCTAGAGATAAGCTAATACAGGTAATATTTTTGCATAGGATATATTATACGCCCCAAAGACTTCACATGATGTACCCAAAGACCCTGAGTGTCCCAGATGTAAAGCACATATAGGAACCTTCTTCCACACGGGGACTGTCCTGTCATTTCCACTTACTGGACGAAGGTCTTTAGGGAAGTTAACTCCAGACTGCAACTGGCACTCCCAATGTCACCTGGGAGTTCACGATGACGAGCAAAGACCACACCACTTAAAACTACTAATTGCATACCTATTCTTTTATGCCAAAAAAGAAATCCTCCTCAAATGGATCCTACCAGACCCCCCCTCCATCTCCTTCTGGAAGGCACTGATCAAAGCTGCACTACCCATGTATAGGATTACATATTTGAACAGAGGCTGTAAGTGGAAATATGAAAAAGTCTGGGCCCCATGGACCTCTGACTAGTGTACTGGTGAGGATCTCATATCCTAAGATAGGTAACTGTAAAAGGTATACTACTAGACACCTACGCGGAATGTATTAACCTAATCCACATGCTACCTGTATGCAAACTTTTGCTGCATGTTGTACTTGTTCACTGTATTTTCTGGACCTGTCTGTACACAAATGTATTCCATGTGATGATATGTACTGTACCTATGGATATGCTTTTTTATTCAACCTATATGACAATAAAACACCTTTGTTTGTTAAAAAAAATGACATGACACCGCTCTAGGCAGGTCTCAATAGTAACGCCCTTTTGTACAAGCTCCGCCCCCTGCGTCATGAGATGAGTCAAATCCAATTTTATAATGCCCTCATGTTGTAAATCACTGCGCAAATTGTTGGCACTATATAAATCTGGTATAATAATAATAATTATAAAAATAATAATAATGTGCAATTGGAGACATCGTGGGGTCTGTCCCATATACAGACATATTTGTTAAACTATACAGACCACCAAATCAGAAAGAAAAAATAGATTTATGTTTCCTAAATTTTAGTGAGTCTCCTGACTCCTCTCAGCACCCCCTTTCCCTGAACAGTTTACTGACTGAATGCAATCACAAATGTCCAAAATCAGCCAAAAAGGGAAACAAAATGTTCCAACTGTATATTTAAAGGCTTGAGCTGTATATATATATATATATATATATATATATATATATATATATATATATATATATATATATATATATATATTGATTTTTTTTTTTCAAATATGTTAAATGGGCGCAAAATTGAATGTTATTATGAGGTTATTTACTCTCCATGTCAAATGTTATTAATTTGTTAACAATAGAGTTTTAGGGGAACATATCACATTATGGCCACTAGATGGAGCTGATGATCATAGTATTATTATTTAAGGTACTTATATAGTGCTGTCAATTAAATAAGTATTTAAAGAGGACCTGCAGTCTGCTCACATAATTTGTAACAAAAACATCTTTGCCATTCTGAAGCTTCCCTCCAACCACTTTGCATATTATTTTATATATATATATATATATATATATATATATATATATATATATATACATACATACATACATACATACATATATATATATATATATATATATATATATATATATATATATATATATATTGTGATTCTGTACTTGCCAAATATGCTGCAGAAATCTCCCTCAACTGAGTCTGGCTGCAACCATTTTAACTGTGGGCAGCTGAAGCTGCTGCCTGTTCACTTCCTGGATTTCCACAGAGGCACACCTCCAGCTCTGCAGCTCTTATTGGTCCTGTTATGACTCACCCCCCCCCCTCCCTTCTTGGAGAGAGAGAGAGATGTGCATGATGTCATAAGCCTAGGCTAATGACCAGACAAGAAACAAGAAGTGGGCTGTATAAGGTATTGGCAGAAAAAAAAATGTTTTACTATCCAAAGTTAAAACAACAACAAGGGCAGAAGATTTAATAGATGGAAAGATGAACAAAAATGACTAAAGGTCCGCTCTAACAAGAGTTTTTGGGAAACATACCACAATATGGCCACTAGATGGAGCTGATGATCATAGTAAATCATTTGATCATCAGAGCCATCTAGTGGCCATAATGCAGTATTTTTTCTGATTCACACTATTCTGTATTTTCTCCTGGAGAGATCTTGGCCTCCCATTTGCACAGAATGAATGTACATGCAGTTGCATAGAACAAATAGCTCTGATATACACAGTATCACACAAAAGTGAGTACACCCCTGACATTTTTGTAAATATTTTATTCTATCTTTTCATGTGACAACACTGAAGAAATGACACTTTGCTACAATGTAAAGTAGTGAGTGTACAGCTTGTATAACAGTGTACATTTACTGTCTCCTCAAAATAACTCAACACACAGCCATTAATGTCTAAACCGCTGGCAACAAAAGTGAGTACACCCCTAAGTGAAAATGTCCAAACACTTAGCCATTTTCCCTCCCCGGTGTCATGTGACTCGTTAGTGTTACAAGGTCTCAGGTGTGAATGGGGAGCAGGTGTGTTAAATTTGGTGTTCTCGTCTCTCTTTCATACTGGTCACTGGAAGTTCAACATGGCACCTCATGGCAAAGAACTCTCTGAGGATCTGAAAAAAAGAATTGTTGCTCTACATAAAGATGGCTTGGGTAAAAGAAGATTGTCAAGACCCTGAAACTGAGCTGCAGCATGCTGGCCAACACCATCGGTGGTTTAACAGGACAGGTTCCACTCAGAACAGGCCTCGCCATGGTCGACCAAAGAAGTTGAGTGCACGTGCTCAGCGTCATATCCAGAGGTTGTCTTTGGGAAATAGACATATGAGAGCTGCCAGCATTGCTGCAGAGGTTGAAGGGGGAGGGGGGGTCAGCCTGTCAGTGCTCAGACCATACGCTGCACACTGCATCAAATTGGTCTGCATGGCTGTAGTCCCAGAAGGAAGAATCTTCCAAAGATGATGCACAAGAAAGGCTGCAAACAGTATGCTGAAGACAAGCAGACTAAGGACAAGGATTACTGGAACCATTTGCTGTGGTCTGATGAGACCAAGATAAATTTGGTTCAGATGGTATCAGGCGTGTGGCAACCAGGTGAGGAGTACAAAGACAAGTGTGTGTTGCCTACAGTCAAGCATGGTGGTGGGAGTGTCATGGTCTGGGACTGCATGAGTGCTGCCGGTACTGGGGAGCTACAGTTCATTGAGGGAATCATGAATGCCAACATGTATTGTGACATACTGAAGCAGAGGATGATCCCCTCCCTTCAGAGACTGGGCCGCAGGGCAGTATTCCAACATGATAACGACCCCAAACACACCTCCAAGACGACCACTGCCTTGCTAAAGAAGCTGAGGGTAAAGGTGATGGACTGGCCAAGCATGTCTCCAGACCTAAACCCTATTGAGCATCTGTGGGGCATCCTCAAACGGAAGGTGGAGGAGCGCAAGGTCTGTAACATCCACCAGCTCCGTGATGTCATTATGGAGGAGGGGAAGATTTGGACATTTTCACTTAGGGGTGTACTCACTTTTGTTGCCTGTGTTGTAGACATTAATGGCTGTTTTGAGTTATTTTGAGGGGACCGCAAATGTACACTGTTATACAAGCTGTACACTCACTATTTTACAGTGTATCAAAGTATCATTTCTTCAGTGTTGTCACATGAAAAGATAGAATATTTACAAAAATGTGAGGGGTGTGCTCACTTTTGTGAGATACTGTGTGTATATATATATATTGTAGCGGGGTGCCTGTGAAACAGGTTTAAATTTCAGGAAAAGTGATTGATGGGATGTATGTTCCTCCATGGATTCTTATGCCGCGTACACACGAGCAGACTTTACGGCATACTTGGTTTGGCGGACCGGAGTCCGTCTGACAATTCGATCGTGTGTGGGCTCCAGCTGACTTTTTTCCCCCAAAAGTTCAACGGACCTAGAAAGGAAACATGTTTCAAATCTTTTCGACGGACTCGAGTCCGGTCGAAAAGTCCGCTCGTCTGTATGCTAGTCCGATGGACAAAAACCAACGCTAGGGCAGCTATTGGCTACTGGCTATTGTAACGATATCACGTACAGGGCATGAAAAGCTGTAGCTAGATGCCATGTTGTGTGGAAGTAGCCATGACAGTTTGGCTAACCATGTAACATTACAGAGAAATCTGAACTCCCTCCTCCCTTGTCTTTGGTATTCAAAGCTTTTTAAGTTCAACAGAGAAAATTGAGTACTGTTCGTGATACTTTTTTTATTTGCACTAACATACAATTTTTCAGGACAAGCTTTTGGGGTATGTCCCCTTCTTCAAAGTCCAAGCAGTACTGATTCACAAATTTTTAAGCAGAATGTTAAAGAAGGAAAAAAAAAAAAAAATAGGAAAACCAAACACATACAAATCAATGGCAATAAAGATAGCAGCAGAGTTAGTGAGATAAGACAGAGGGAGAGCTAGGGAGGGAATGCAGGGGGGGATGCTGGTCACAGAGGGGGTCGTAAAACTTTAGCATAATGTGTAAGGAAACCAATATCTAAATTCAGGCCATTATTCTTTGTGTCAAAAAGAAGTATCATTCTTAGTTCAAACGTTTTCCTTTCCTGGATAGTTCTGAAATTCCCTTTAAGAACTAAGACATTGAGGTCTTCTATAGTGTGGTCCGATTGTGAGAAATGATGTCCCACAGGTGTGCATAAACTGTCTTCTTTATGTTCTTGGATGGTATGTCTGTGCAAATTCACCCTCGCTTGCAACTTCTGTCCTGTTTCACCAACATAAGATCCTTTGCTGCATCTTTTGCATTGGATGAGGTACACAACATTACTTGAGGTACAGCTGTAAGATCCCATGATATTGAAGTTCCCATTTGTGTGTGTAACACTTTTGGATAAATTTATCTGGTTGCATAGTTTGCAGCGTTTCATAAAGAAGTTTATGCAGACCTGTGGGACATCATTTCTCACAATCGGACCACACTATAGAAGACCTCAATGTCTTAGTTCTTAAAGGGAATTTCAGAACTATCCAGGAAAGGAAAACGTTTGAACTAAGAATGATACTTCTTTTTGACACGAAAAATAATGGCCTGAATTTAGATATTGGTTTCCTTACACATTATGCTAAAGTTTTACGACCCCCTCTGTGACCAGCATCCCCCCCTGCATTCCCTCCCTAGCTCTCCCTCTGTCTTATCTCACTAACTCTGCTGCTATCTTTATTGCCATTGATTTGTATGTGTTTGGTTTTCCTATTTTTTTTTTCCTTCTTTAACATTCTGCTTAAAAATTTGTGAATCAGTACTGCTTGGACTTTGAAGAAGGGGACATACCCCGAAAGCTTGTCCTGAAAAATTGTATGTTAGTGCAAATAAAAAAAGTATCACGGACAGTACTCAATTTTCTCTGTCACAATTGCACTAATACGGCTACAATCAAATCAAGTAAGTTCAACAGAAAAGGTTATCTCAACAGAGAAAACACAACCAGGCTAGGTCAGTAAAAAACAGCTTGTTGAAAGGGCAGAGTGTTCAGGCCTGTCGTAAAACTGTCACCCTCTCCATTCAGAGACCTAACAGGCCCCGGTTGTAAAATGTCTGAATACACCTCAGTGGGATAAGTATGAAATTTCAGCATGTTTCATAACTTCTGACTTAGTAATAGCACAGCCATAATATGGACATATTTAGTTTCCTCAGATAATTTGTAACATTTCAAGTCCAGACACCCCTATGTCAGGTCATATGGGAAACTCCTGGTACCACTTATTCCTCCTAAGCAGACTATACATTATAGACATAGCATGTTTATACTTGTTTTGAAGGAAATCTCACGCTGAATAATAATATGGATATTTGGAGTCTGTAAACACTATAGATGCAGATATATGAATATGTATCACAAAATCTACCTGGTCCTAGATCTCAGAGAGAGTGTGTGTCTCCATGTGAGGAGGCAACTAGGAGCATGGCTGCTTATTCCCTGACTTTGGATACAAAGTATTTGTGTTTGTAAGGACACTTACTACAAAACCAAGGACTGGTCAGACTACGGACACAGTAAGGCTCGGTAGAGCAGAAGTTTATTTTTGTTTGATGGCAAGATACCCTTTTTCTTTTGTTTGGGAATATCCTGTGGATTAAACGTGATGTTTTCCTAAAGAAACTGTGAGTTTGTCCCTGCATTGAGTCTGATCCCCCACAATATATATATATATATATATATATATATATATATATATATATAGCGCTGGTAGATTTGTAATCTACCGCATGTTAGGTAAATTTAGTAATTTGTGCCTTAGAAAGGTTAAGTTTGCCTCTGTTTCAGCTTGGCTGACGTTGTGTGTGTTTCCGTGCTGACCGGTGGGTGCAGCTGTTACCACTGGTCAGGGTTGGAAAGGCAACGTGTTGAAGCGTATGGATGCTCCTCTGTCCCGGAGACAACTCGGTGGAGGTGGTCCTCCGAGTTGCATTCTGGGCGAGGGTATTTATGGGACAGACGCCATATTTTGGGGTTCGTTTTGCAGCCACCTGCAGGCCCTCCTGGCCGACAGGTATGCGTTAAGGAGCTACCTCATGGTCCTCCGTTCGGGAGGCCCACGATGCTGCGGCGCACGGGTGGGTCCAGAGGCTTGCCTGGGGTCTACCACCGCGGCTGAGGAATGGTCCTGAGCTGTCGGTCCTGTGTAACGAAGCTGGACAACCGAGGAGATCCCAGGGGAGTACCTGTCTTAGAGAGATCACGCAGCGTGCTGGTCTATAGAGGGGCCTGGTGACTCGGTTGGAGGACGTATCCGAAAGTAACTATACAGCATAGTGTTGCCGGCTCGGCTTAAAGGTTCAAGCACTGTGACTGACATTTCACTACAGAAAATCTATACATCCTGTGGCAGAGGATCATATGGATTTTATTCCAAAAACAAGTCTGTGGCAGAGACTTTGATTCGTGCTGCGTGCTGGCTGCTAGACCGGTGAGAGAGGCCTAGCCAGACAAGCAAAGAGTGTGTCCCATGAGGGGAGCGCATTCCATATAGTATTTGAATTCTACCAGGACATTTGTCAAGAGAACCCTATCAGAGAATATTTGAGTTTCTTCTGCAAGTCGCCTTTCCGTCTCTTTCCTGCTATTTCCTAAGTCGTTTGTTTAATAAAGCATTGAAAACGTACTCCAGTGTTGGTGCGTGTATCGTCCATCAGTAACTCCACGGAACCCTAGACCCGGTGCCGGTGAAACAGAGGGAAGCAGAGTGAAGGTAACAGACCCGCTTAAACCAGCAGCTCCACCGTGAGTTATTGCTACATATATATGTAAATAAAATTTTTTTTTATAAATGCACCCCTTGGTGTTGCCCCCCACCCCTGTCTTGCACTGCCACCCTAGGCACAGCCATTATGACAAGTACAAACAAAGGGAAGCCCCGAGAGCATTCACCTTTCAAAGCGACAGAGGTTCTCTTACTTCTCACCTTCAAATTGCTCCAAAAGATGAAAATCTCTGGCACTGCAGGAATTATGGTGGAGCGCAAACAATTGCATGCCATTAGCGTTCATTTTCATTTTTCCAATACCATAATTATTCGAATTGATCAGCTGTCCCCCCCGTATGGTCATCTCAGCCTGGTAATCATTTACCTGAGGTTTGGGTGTCTGGGGTGAGTCTGCCATCCCGATCCCCATAAATATGGAGGTAGGTGGGTTTATGTGGCAGATCCCTCCTTCTGAACAAATGTCCGGAGGCGCTGTGGGCCATCTGAAAGGCAAGAAGCTGGGGGCGGATAATAAGGATCACCCGGGGTCAGGGGCGATTCACGCCTTGGCTACAATCACCTCCCTCCTTATCAGTGTTTGTTCTGTCTAAATATAGATGAGAACTCACCGAGTGTCAGCTCTGCTGCCAAGAATCGGCATGCCTCCAGTTTCTCAATGACACGATAAATACGACGGTACATTGTGTATACATTTTTTTTTTTGGTTTAGTCTGAAAATAATAATAATAATTTTGACAGGTCATTTTGTAGGTCACTGTGTCTTACAATTTTTTTTTTTTAATCAAAGTTTATTTTATAATCCACAGTAAATAATAAAACAGAGTGTATTTGGCTTTCACCACCTATCCCAATAAAAAAAAAAAGGAAACTAGGTGGCTGCAATACATATCAGCAGGGCTTTTTTTTCTCAGAGAATAGGTGCAGGAACTCAACCGTGCCTGCCACATACATACACATACCTGCCAAATGACATTCAAATAGTAGCTCTTCCCTTTGCATACAACCCCCTCCCTTCCACTGCCCTCATCTTCTCCCCCCTCCTTAAAAGCTCCACCATCTGTCATATTTCTTACCTTTGTTGCAATATTAAGCTGAAGCACCTATCCGGCTGTAGTACCTCCCATATACTATACTATACTACAGTCACTTGCAAGGGAGATCGTGCAGTAGGAGCATCAACAACTGGTCACCAGGGAAAAAATGGAGACCACAGAGGGTGCAGCCTACCACGCACCCTATCCTGCCCATGACTGCACTGAACCCTGGGCCCCCTGTTTTGTATCTCCCTTGTCCCTGTACGGCACTCAGTGGGATCTGTGCAGGAGATCTGACCTGTGGGAGCTACTGAGAGATAAGCTATTACTTGTGTAGCTCAATAGTTTTTGCCACCTAAGTTACTATGTGAATAATGTGATGTTCTTTAAGAGCTTGGCTCCCTCTAGTGTCCACTCTATTTAATGCTATTAAGACTTTTGTTTGGCTTCTGTAATGCCACGCTCCAATGAATTGTTGGAGATGTAGTGAATGAGGAATGACTCATGTGCTAAAACTCAGTCTGCGAACTACTTACCCACAATGCTCAATTCACCTACCCACAAGGCCAAGTCACCAAACAGCCTGCTGGGTAAAAAAATAAAAGAGACAGACGTGGCATGTTTCCGGACTCTTGGGACGCCATTCAAAGCCTGCCTGGAGGGAAGTCTGTGTGTGGCAGACTGCGGCCTGGAAGGCACGGAGCGGAATCCTTTGGCCCCTGAGGAGCTCCAGAGCACAGTCAGCTGGACCAGTGTGCAGATGGACTGGAGGATCCAGGATTTCTAAAGGATTCCTGCATCACAGTTACATCAGCCATCAGAAGGAGCGGCGCAGTATGACGGCGCCAGCTGGGAATGGACTGAGACACCAGGAGAGGAGCCCTGCAAGCATCTGGACTTGGTGTGGTGAGCGGGCACTAGCCCAGATAAATACAGTGCACTGTTGCTATTTAAACTAGTTCCAGACTGTTGCTGGGATCTGTAGTCCCACAGGAGTGAGTTCATTCAGACTTAGACTGTGCACAGTGGAACTTCAGGGCTGTTTTCCCTGTGCTGCAAAGTTAATATTGAGTTGCAACCTTCATTAAAGAAGAAGCTCTATACTTGTCTTCTCTTGTGCAAACCTTCAGTTACCAGCACATCATTTCTATTATTAATTTGCTACCTACTTGTTTCTTACCTGGATTTACAAACACTGCAGTATAATATAATTAAGCTAGCTGAAGAGGAAGAAGAAAAGAGACTTTGTCATTTCCTATACAGCATCACAGCTTCGGGTTTGCAGAGTAAACAGTGTACTGCAGTCTAGGGGGAGCCCTTGAGTACATGATATGGACAAATGTATTGTATTTCACTACTGTATTGTGATTTATATTTTGTTGCAAATTTGGTGTGTGCTCTGAGGTTGGAGTGGGAAGGTGATCAACATCATGGCTTTATCATATTGAGCATAAGTCCCACTCTTTTGCCTGTCTGCATATACTCCTCAGGTGACCATTGAGTTTAGGTCTCACATACACCTTGATTATTATTACTTTCATCCTTTATATTGGAACTACCCCTATGTCTAATGTGTTAAACAAGTTTCTTTCAGTAAACTGTTCATGTGGTTAATTTACAATTGGTGTGAGACTCTATTACTACAGCTGGTGGAGTGACAAGGACCAGGGTGACGTTAAATATACTGTACAGTGTGTTATTACGGTGTTTCTCTTTACCATTGGGTCTTACACTAATATTGCTATACATTTGTGCCAAGGGGGTCAAGCCATTATCTGGAGTTGAGAGGCAGAGTGCAGGCCTAAACAAACATCAGCAGCTCCTTAAGGGGTCAGTGCTACATGTGGGGGCTCATCCAGGATTTCTGCGACTCTGCAATCAACCCCCCCAGTGGGTACCTGTAAGGGCTGGCTCAGCCCTTCCTTCTCTGAGCTGGTCACTCAGCTGTCGGCTAATTACCTTTGACACATTGGCAGTGGTCTGTCCTTTTCCTCCAGGGGCTGGGAAAAGTTCTCTCATCATAGGGACCAATACTGATCTCGTGAGAAGGCTGCTAGTGCCTCTCATTCAAGAGCAGAGCACTTCAAACCCCAGTGTGCACCCTATGCTGAGAGAGGGTTAGAGAAGGAAGCGCCACCTGAGTGTAGTATTAACAAATGATGTTTAATGACACCAGGTAAAAACACATTTACAGGATAAAAACATATAAAAGGCTCATCTGTATAGGTATGTGGTCCTCGGTGTTCCCTCTGATCCTGTGGTGGTGACGCTGCAGGGATGCTGGGCTGCAGAAGGTGGCCTTCTGCAGAGATCCTTCTGTGAGGAAGGATCTGCCTTCTGCAGCCCAGCATCCCTGCAATGTCACCACCACAGGATCAGAGGGAACACCGAGGACCACATACCTATACAGATGAGCCTTTTATATGTTTTTATCCTGTAAGTGTGTTTTTACCTGATGTCATTAAACATCATTTGTTAATACTACACTCAGGTGGCGCTTCCTTCTCTACCCCCCTCTCATCCATCACAGAGCCAGCTCTCTGAGGACAGCAGCCAACAAGCCTACCAGCCTACTTTAACCATTAGATTACCGGTTACCACTTAACCCTTGAACTTCCAGCCTGTCCCCTATGGACTAAGTTGGGTCAGCCCTTTATATCCCCTGTTATATATGGACTTGTGTGTTTGTGCTTACAGTTACCAATACTCTGTTTGCACCCTATGCTGAGACAAGCCTGACAGCGCCTGGTGCAGGAAGAAAAGGCCCCAGCAGAAGGAGTGGGAAAAACCTGGTGGTTGGACCGGAGTGAGAAGACATTACAACCCGGTGAGGTAGTGTGTTTGAGAGCATCCATCAAGTTGAATTTGAAACAGCCAGGCCCTTTCACTGTCCTGGAAGCGGACAGTCAAAAGGAAGACGGAGGGTTGGCGATAATTCCAGAGGTGATCTCAACCCGGGCACTACAGAGAAGTCACAGAAGGATCTTGGTCAATGTTTGCAACACTACAGCCTCACCGTTGAAGATGCCAGCTAGGATGTTGCTGGGGAAGGTAAACCCAGCCACCCCAGTCTCACCGTGTGATTTGAGGAGCAGAGGGAAGGATGAAATCCCAGTGGAAGAGTTTTCCCCAAAGAACACTCCTCTCACACCTGCCTGGATGGAAAGGACCAAGACCCAGCTCCTAAGATGGCGAGCTGCTTTCTCGAAGAGTGAGTTTGACATTGGACGCTCAAAAAGTGCCCAACACCGGATCCGCCTGGAGGAAGACAAGTCTTTCTGAAAAAGTCAGATGGATTCCTTTGGGGGACTTGGAAGACCTGTGAGAACAGCTGGCCGAGCTGAAGAGAGCAGGAGTTATCTGAGAGTCTTGGAGTCCATATGCCTCCCCAATAGTGGTTGTAAGAAAAAAGAATGGGTCGTTGCGGTTGTGCATCGACTACAGGACACTGAACCGAAGGACCATTCCTGATCAATATACCACACCCAGGATAGAAGATGCCCTACAGAGCCTGTCAGTGGCAAAGTGGTTCAGCGTTCTGGATCTGAAAAGTGGATGCTATCAAATCCCCATGCACCCTGAAGATAAAGAGAAGACCACTTTCATTACCCCTGTGGGATTCTTCGAGTTTGACCGCATGCCACAAGGTTTGTCTGGCACCCCAGTCACCTTCCAGAGATTGATGGAGAAGACTGTGGATGACATGAACCTGACTGAAGTATTGGTATACCTAGATGATATCATCATGTTTGGCAAGACTTTGGAAGAGCATGAAGAGCGCCTGGAGAAGGTCCTGAAGAGGCTCCATGACGAAGGCCTGAAGCTCTCCATGGAAAAGTGCCAGTTCTACCAACCTTCAATCAATTACCTGGGTCACATCGTGTCTGCCAATGGAGTGGCCACAGACCCTCAGAAGCTGGAAGCTGTCACCTCCTGGCCGAGACCCACTAATGTGACCAAGCTTAGGTCATTTCTGGGATTCTGCTCGTATTACCGGAGATTTGTTGAGGGATTTGCTAAGATAGCTCGCCCACTCACTGAGCTATTGAAGGAGGAAGACGATGATCCAGACTCAGTCAAGTCTGTAAAACCAGCAGGAGGGGCCAGGAAGCCCAAAGAGTCCATACAAGAGCAGTGGACCACCCAGTGTGAAGAGGCTTTCAAGCAGTTAAAGCGGAGCCTCACATTTGCTCCAGTTTTTGCCTATGCAGACCCAGCCAAGCCATACGAACTGCACATAGATGCCAGCCGAGATGGGCTGGGCAGAGTACTGTACCAAGAACACAACGGACACTTAAGGCCTGTTGCTTACATGAATCGGAGTTTGGCACCTGCTGGGAGGAATTACCCCATCCACAAGCTTGAATTCCTGGCCTTGAAGTGGGCGGTAGTAGACAAACTGAGAGACTACCTTTTATGGCGCAGAATTCATAATCAAGACAGACAACAACCCTCTCAGATACCTGCTCACTACTGCAAAGCTGGATGCCATGGGCCATAGATGGTTGGTTGCCCTCTCTGGTTTTACTTTCAGTTTGAAGTACCGACCGGGGTCGGGAACAAGGATGCAGATGCTTTGTCAAGAAGACCCCATTGTTCTCGAGATTCCCCAGAATAATGGACTCAGCTAACCCCTGAAGGAGTGAGAGCCCTTTTGTGAAGGGGCAGAACAGCAAGTAAGGGGTGGAGCCAGAGCCAAAGAGATGGGAGTGTCAGCTGCTGGAGTGCCCAGAAGCTACTGCAACGTCACCCAAGTCGGAGATGAAGGTCTGCCAAAGCTTTCTAAAAAGGACCTGCGTAGAGACCAGTTGGAAGAAAACCCACTGCAGTTCACTAGAGAGCCAACATCCCGACTTACTTCTTACTGACTCATTAAAAGAAGGCCGTTTATTACACCGACAGTGGGATTGACCGCAGTTGCAGCAAGGGGTGGTCTACCAAAGGGGCCCCTCTGAAGATCCTGAAGAGAAATGGCAGTTCTTCTTACCAGAGAAACATAGAGAGAAGGTGTTGATCGCTTTGCATGATCATCATGGCCATCTAGGGTCAGAGAGGACATTTCAACTTGTGAGAGACAGATTCTATTGGCCCTACATGAGGACTGAAGTGGAGAGTTACTGCCATTCTTGCCTTAGGTATATTCAAAGAAAGACTTTACCTCAACAAGCCACCCCAATGGGTCACCTGGAGAGTCAAGGACCATTGGATCTGCTGTGCATTGATTTTCTATGCTTGGAGTCTGACCTGAGTGGGCAGGGAAACATCCTGGTGATAACAGACCATTTCACCCGTTACACCCAGGCATTTCCCACAAGAGATCAATAGGCATCCACGGTGGCCAAAATCCTTATAGAAAAATTCTTCATCCATTATGGCCTACCCCAGCGTATCCACTCAGATCAAGGGAGAGGCTTTGAGAGTAGTCTCATTAAAAGACTTTTAGATTTGTTGGGCATCCAGAAATCCAGAACAACTCCTTACCATCCTCAAGGAGATCCTCAACCAGAGAGATTCAACCGAACTCTCTTAAACATGCTGGGAACTCTAACCTCTGAGCAAAAACAACACAGGAGCAAGCACATAGTGGCCATAGTGCACGCTTACAACAGTACTTCAAGTGATGCCACAGGATACTCTCCATACCGCTTGATGTTTGGACGGGAAGCCCGGCTACAAGTGGGTCTAGCTTTCGGCACATCCCTGGATCATACCTCTGAAACTTCACACAGAGGGTATGTGGACCGACTGCGGAGAAGCCTGAAAACCGCCTATGATAAGGCTCAAGCTGTCTCAGATGCTCGAGGACAGGGGAACAAAAGAAATTTTGACCTCAGGGTGCGAGTACAAGACTTGCAACCAGGAGACAGAGTGTTGTTGAGGAATCTGAGTATACCTGGGAAGCACAAATTGGCGGATCGTTGGAAGTCACAGCCCTATGTTATATGCAAACAACTCCCAGGGCTGCCGGTGTACCAGATTCGGCCAGAAGGAAGTACAGGGCCATTAAAGACTTGACATCGAAACCATCTTCTGCCTCTATCAGAAGCAGTCCGGGTAACTCCTCAGCAGGATTTACCATCCACATGCACCACCTCTCAGAGACCTCGACCAGTGACTAGGTCCCAGTCTAGGCCTCTTGCTACAAATGATGAAGGCAGCGAGGAAGAAGAGATGGGAATAGGCTGGTTATGGTCATCTCACACGCCAGAGGTTGCTACCAATCTTTTCCTTCGCACAAAGGTGACAGACAGTGGAATTCTCCGACCAGAGGCCCCTGAATTTGTACCACAAGATAGGCCTTCCGAAGACCCTCCATACTCCGTGCAGGAAACAGACTCTGAGGGTTATTTGTCCGCCAGTGAAGCTGAGATACAGGATACTGAAGTGCCAGAGGCTGAAGTGGAGAAAGATAGTGTCAGTGTGCAGATAACACCAAAACCCAAAGAACAGAGAGCAAAGAGAATTATCCAACCACCTAAAAGACTGACCTATGACGTGCTGGGCAAATGCTCCAAGGAGATTGGTCCTGCTGCAAAAAGAACTTATGAAATGCCTGGTCCCTCCACTGCTGATTTAGTGGAGGACAACCCTGTCTCACCCCCTGGCACATCTATACAAGACACCAAACGGTGTCAATAGCAGGTTTACAGAACAGTCTCCCTTCATATGGTAATTGGTGGGAGGCTCCTCTGTCAGTTTTCTGTCATTGTTTGTGCAAAAAAGATTAGGTGCGCTACCTGAAAAAACTGTGAAAAGACAGACCTAAAACTTGTCTGTAGAACAAAGGGTAATATCGCATGAATGAAAAATAACTGAACAGAATAAAAATTAATAAAATCAACAAAGGTCCATATGTAGTTAAACAAAAGTGAAATGAGTTCAATAAATGTGAAACCAAAGAAAAACTTTTCCTGAGGCTAAGTAGTGTCCTTATAAGATAGCATCCAACGGGGCAAGTTTCTCACAGGGAAAAGGAACCTTCAATTGTAAACCGGAGATGTGGTCTTCACAATTCACTATACTTCAGCAAAGGTAAAAGGAGGCTGCTTACCAGATAAGTAGGACCCCCCTTACAGTGATCTTTAGAGCTCGAGTGCAATGGATCATCAGGCAGCAAACTGCTGATTCAGACTCCCGTCAAGCGAACAGCTGATTCACACTTCTGACAGAGCTCTCACCTCATCAAGTAGGTCTGGACATCGTAGCGCTGGTACAGCAGGCTGTGATTTCCTTATCTCCTTTAGCCAGAAGGGACCACTCGTGGCATATGATAAGCAAGAAAAGAGGAAAGAAGGTGCTTCGTAGTGCAGCGAGTTTAAAAAACTTCCTTTTATTTTTAATTCATAGAACAGCTGACATCCTGAGAAGCATTTTCCGAGCAACAAAATTCAAACGAGGAACTCAGCCAGCTGGTATGTGGTGACGTCAGGTCCTTCAGCTCCATTGCACTCGAACTCCAAAGATCATAATGTGATGTTCTTTAAATAAGAGTTTGGCTCCCTCTAGTGTCCATTCTAATGCTATTAAGACTTTTGTTTGGCTTCTGTAATGCCACGCTCCAATGCATTGTGGGAGATGTAGTGAATGAGGAAGTGACTCGTGGTAAAACTCAGTCTGTGAACTACTTACCCACAATGCTCAATTCACCTACCCACAAGGCCAAGTCACCAAACAGCCTGCTGGGTAAGCAAATAAAAGAGACAGGCGTGGCATGTTTCCGGCCTCTTGGGACGCCATTCAAAGCCCGCCTGCAGGGAAGTCTGTGTGTGGCCGACAGACTGCGGCCTGGAAGACACGGAGCGGAATCGTTTGGCCTCTGAGGAGCTCCAGAGCACAGTCAGTTGGACCAGTGTGCGGATGGACCGGAACGCCAATTCTGTTCTGTCACATTAATATGCATTCCATTGAAAATAAGGAGCTGGCAATACACCATAATGTCCTGAAAATTGGACATGTCACAAAATTTGTAACGCAAAAGCATCACAATGCACTGTGGTGATTCGCCGTGTGCTGAAGCTTGCTGCAACGTATGTGTATTGCCTCAGTGCATTGGAATGCCATTCAAAATTTAAAGGCAATGCATGTCCTCACAATGCAAAGATATCAATGGGCCCTTAGACCCCTTTCACACTGAAGAGCTGCTAAAACAGCCACTAAAGCGCCGGGCGCTTTTCGGGCTCTAGCAGGTTGCCTTTTTTAAGGTCACGAAACGTGACCTTAAAAAAGACCTGTTTTGCAGCATTTTTTAAGCGCCTTTAGGGCGATTCAAAAGCGTTGCCCATTCATTTCAATGGGCAGGGGCGTTTTTGGAGTGATTTTTTTTTTTGTTATAGCGCTATATACACGCCCAACGATGCTGCTTGCAGGACTTTTTCTACCGCCCTGCAAACGCACTGCCCCAGTGTGAAAGCACCCATTTAAATGAATAGGAGGCAGTTTTCAGACGCTATTTTTAGCGCTAAAATGCCTGAAAACCGCCTCAGTGTGAAAGTGGTCTTAAAGTAGATAGAAACTAATAATGTCATAGAAGCTTTAACATGCTAACTCCTTCCCGCTGCTTCCTTGTGCCCCTTTAAGTTGGTGTAACGCAACGTCCTGATCAGACAATTGCGTCAACCAGAGACATACCACTCGCCAACCCTGGGCACTTTTTTTAAATTAGCATAGACGCTCTGCAGATGGTAAAAATAATGACCTTTGGTTGAAATACTCACTTTCAATCTAAAGCATAGCAGCCCCTGGCAGTACTTCTTTTTCATCACAAGATGTCCTCAGTCTTCTGAGCTGGATGACGCCCAGGATCACTTCCACCACAAGAGGTCCTCAGTCTTCTAAACTGAAAGGTACCTAGAATATTTCTCACCACAAAATGTCCTCAGTCTTCTGAACTGAATAGCGCCCAGCAGATTTTTCACAACAAGAAGTCCTCAGTCTTCTGAGCTGAATGGCGCCCAGCATATTTCTCACCACAAAATGTCCTCAGTCTTCTGAACTGAAAAGTGCCCAGCAGATTTTTCACCACAAGAGTCCTTAGTCTTCTGAACTGAATGGCGCCCAGCATATGTTTCACCACAATATGTCCTCAGTCTTCTGAACTAAATGGCGCCCAGTATATTTTTCACCACAAGAGGTCCTCAGTCTTCTGAGCTGAATGGCGCCCAGCATATTTCTCACCACAAAATGTCCTCAGTCTTCTGAACTGAAAAGTGCCCAGCAGATTTTTCACCACAAAAGGTCCTTAGTCTTCTGAGGTGAATGGTGCCCAGCATATGTTTCACCACAAGATGTCCTCAGTCTTCTGAACTGAATGGCGCCCAGCATATTTTTCACCACAAGATGTCCTCAGCCTTCTGAAATGAATGGTGCCCAGTATATTTTTCACCACAAGAGGTCCTCCAGTCTTCTTAACTAAATTGCGCTCAGCATATTTTTAATCACAAGAGGTCCTCAGTTTTCTGAGCTGAATTGTGGTGAAAAAGTTGCTGGGCACCAGAGGTCCTCAGTCTTCTGAGGAAGGCTACAATAGCCGAAACGCGTTAGATTTTTATGTATTCATGTCATGCAGCCAATAAAGAGTAACAAGAAAAGTATACCAGGTGGCTTTTTCTGCTTTGGACTCATTATATGGGGGACTGGACATCCCAGCTTGAGCACCGGTCTTCAGCGTATACTAACGCCTAGCAGTTGAGCTTGGGTATGATTTTTGCTCTTGTCTACTTACAATGCTTGTATTTAAAATAATACATCATAATGAATAATAAATACATACATAATAAATAATAACAAAGTATTCATGATTATAGAGCTGCATTATTCATGTCTATTATTTCTGTTCAGCTTTAAGTATTACACTGTATCTGTTTATAGGTAAGAACCCAGCGCCAAAAAAAAAAAAAAAAAAGCCCTATAATAAAATAACTATCCCAATATATCGGTTCCTGTAAAACCGGAATACAAATGTGCATGAAGACTAATGGAGGAATGTGTCCGGATAATGATGTCATACATTTTTAATCCTTATACCCAGATTTAGACATTTCCGATAAAAAATGTATAGAGGAGTGAGAGTCTGTACAGAGCTGAAATATGTATAACCCGGGGGAATGATGGGTACACACTGCCCCCTGCTGGGGGCATACAAGAGTGGCCATCAAGGTAAATCCCGTATATTTATAGGGTGCAGGTACAAATGTCTAACTTTCGGTGATACCGGTAAACAGCATAGCTCCCATCAGTCCCTGATTTCGAGGGACTGTCCCTGATTTGGATCCATCTGTGCCTCTTTCCTCCTCATTTGTCACTCATTTTGGTCTGATCCATATAGTTGCATATAAAAGGCACTACTTATTTATCAAAAAGTGTTTCCCAGCGCTAAACCTTTCATCTGATTTCTAAATTGATGCATCTGTAAATTTCAAAAGTCAATATAAAGGAATAGTAATTGTAAAAAAAAGCACTTGTGAGTTTAATCATATTTTTTTGTATAATTCTCCTTTAAGGGGGCGTGACAGGGTGGGTGTGTCCTATGCCTACATACTTTTGCTAATAGGTGTCCCTTGCTCCCATCCCAAAAAGTTGGGAGGTATGAAATAGAACAAATAGAGTGAATCTCCCTAACGGAGGCACAGGCAGCAAGAAAAACAAGACAGGGTCAGGGGTCACGTTTTTGTGGATAGATTGCATAAAATTGAATTATTTTTGCATGTTCTTCCTAAAAAAAAAAAAAATGATATATGAGTTACCTTAAGCAGACATCTCAACCTGCAAAAACTCATTTCAGGGAGTTGGCGCTTCGCGCCCGCAAACGCCCCCCCCCCCCCCCCCCGTGGCAAAATATTTTTAAAATCACTTTTTCAATATTTTTTCACAGTGCTTCTGGGAGTGGGGGGTGGGTGGTATGTGGGCGGTGTCAGTAGTTTTTTTTTTTTTTAGTTTTTTGGTTTTTTTTTTAATTGATTTTTCTACAATTTAATTTGTTTCCTTTTTGCGGGGAGGGGGTTGGGGCAGTGGACAGTGTTGGTAGGGCAGGAGCGAGTGGTGTCAGTAGTTTTTTATTTTATTTTTTTACACTTTCTAAACAGACCCCTGACATCTCCCCTTTGAGACAGACAAAGGGACTGAGGACACATTCTCCAGTCCCTTTCTCAGCACTAAAGATGAATGAAGAGGAGGCAGAGGCTCCTCTTCATTCATAAACTGAGCAGAGCAAACACAGTTTACTCTGCTTTAGTAATCACAGGAGTGATCTCGCTCACTGTGTCCAATTACTAGTCCCCCCCCCCCACAGCCGGCGGGAGAGGAGAGGAGGGGAGCTGGCTGCGGGGGACAAGGGGGCCGAAGGAGAACGAGGGGGGTGGCAGAGAAGTAGGGGGCCAGGGCACCTCGCAGGAGACTTGAGATGTCTGCTTAAGTATAACTAAAGGCAAATTTTCTTTTTTTTTTCTTTTTTTTTTCTTTTTTTTTTGTGTGCTGGATAGAATGTAGAGGGATTAGAACCCCTGTCAGGTTTTTATTGCTGTCTGTGTCCCCTGTGATGGAGATTCATCCTCGCTATTTGTCCTGTTTACCGCTATCACTGAAAGTGAATGAAAATCACAAATTTTGGGTTGTCCACATAACAGGAGTAGAGGGGGAATCTTCCAAAGGGGATACTAGTTGTTGGAATTCCCCCACCTTGGAGGGATTTCCTTTCACTTCCTGTTTGGCAATGACACAGGAAGTGAAAGGAAATCCCCCCCCCCCCCCATAGGGAACAGGGCAAAAAAACTGACAGGAGTTATACCCACCTCCTCCCCCTCCTTACCCCATCAATAATGAAAAAAATGCCTTTAGTTCTACTTTAAGTAATGACAAACCTGCTAATAGAAGAAATGTGAATATTGCTCTGCTCCATAAATGATGTACAGGAGTGAGAGCTGAAGGGGTTAAATATCTCCTTTCATCTGTCAAAAATTTGGCCCACTTTTGTGGCACGTTTTTGGAGCGGCAATATTCATTTTCAATGGACCTCGATGTGCATTACATACTGACCTTAAAGCTTTGTGGTAATTACTCCTGACCCCTGCACTGTGCATTACATACTGACCTCAAAACTTTGCAGTACTTATTCCTGACCCCTGCACTAAGCATTACATACTGACCTCAAAACTTTGCAGTACTTACTCCTGACCCTGCACTAAGCATTACATACTGAATGTAAAAAAAAAGAATTCCAAGCAAAAAAATATGGGGGGAAGAAAACGGTGTGGGACCCCCCCCCAAATCCATAACAGGCCCGTCAGGTCTAGTATGGATTTGGAGGTGAACCCCACACCAATTTTTTTTTAAATGCGTGGGGTCCCCCCCAAAATCAATTTCAGACCCTTATCCAAGCATGCAGCCCGGCAGGTCAGGTAATGGAGGGAACCATACCAGGCTGCATTTGGGTTGTGGTGCTTTGGGGCACCTTGTTCCCATGTGGATGGGGACACGTGCCTCTTCCCCACAACCCTGGGCTGTGGTTGTAGGGGTCTGTGGGCAGGGGGCCTTTTGTTATCTGGTTCAGGAGGTAAGGGAGGGTCATTCTTTTGTCCCCTCCCTTTCCTGACCTGCTGGGCTGCATGCTCGGATAAGGGTTTGGTAAAGGGAGGGCCCCATGCTATTTTTTTTTTTTTCAAATTTTAGCGTGGGGTTCCCCTTCAAATCCGGCCTGGTATGAATTTAGGGCGGGGGACCCCATGTCGCTCTTTTCGCGATTTTTTTTTTTTGGCTGGCAATTCTTTTTTTTACATTCAGCTGTCAGCAGGGAACTCCGCTGACAGCTGATAACTCATCGGTTGTTAACCACTTGCCGCCCGCCCACCGTCAAATGACGGCCCTTCAGAACGACCGCTCTCGCACACCCGTGGGGGCGAGCATCACGGCGATCGGTGGTGTAGTGTGTCAGTCTGACACACTGCTACACAGAGCTCAGTAAAGAGCCTCTGGCGGATCCAATCACAGGAAGAGCCGTTGATCGGCTTTTCCTCACTCGCGTCTGTCAGACGCGAGTAGAGGAGAGCCGATCGGCGGCTCTCCTGACAGGGGGGGCTGTGCTGATTGTTTATCAGCACAGCCCCCTCTCGGATGCCGCCAGGACCACCAGGGATTGCCACCATACTGGACCACCAGTTATGCTACCGGAGACCACTAGGGAAATGAAAAAAATCAGTGCACATCCCCAGTGCCTGCCAGTGCCATCAGTGTTGCCTATCAATGCCATCTGTCACGGAACGTCCCACACTCCGCTTGAGTGCTTCCGTCAGTATACCGCTTCCTAAGTTCTGGAACACGAGTCCAATGAATCTGGCTATAGGAACCCCCAAGAACTAGACAACACCAGTCTTGGAGTACATCAGGACTAACTCTTTATTTGAGATCTCACACACATTTATACAGCAGGCTGACTCAAAGCTAACCTAATTAACATGAGCTAATTTACTAAAAAATTTTCCCAGACCAGATGACAGACTTGCGGGCACCGAGCTTCACACAGTAGTATAAACACAATAGCTGGAGCTAATTACAATTAACAATACAAACAACAATCTCCCCCCTCCTCAGCCTAGTCATCAACAGTTCGTCTCCTAGCCAGTCCTGGAGGCTAATGTGATCAGCTCACTCAATTAACAGGTTGAGTTCAGAATCAATCAAACCAAGAATAGTCTCTACATACATCCTGGGAGATATTGGGGACAAATATTACTGTCCCATTTTAAGTAGTCCAAAATATATTTTCTCACTCACCCTGTGCCAGGATAGCACAGGGTGACTTAGACATAAGATGTATTCTGAGTTCCACGGGCCCTCCCGTCCCACCATCTATCAGTGCCATGTATCAGTGCCCAGCAGTGCCCATCAGTGCCGCCTATCAATGCCACCCATAAGTACCCATGAGTGCAGCCTTACAGTGCCCATCAGTGTCGCCTATTAACGGCCATCAGTGCCGCCTACCAGTACCCATCAGTGCCTCCTATCAGTGCCACCTCATTGGTGCCGCCTTATCAGTGCCCGTGAGTGCCGCCTTATCAGTGAAGGAGAAAACGTACTTATTTACAAAATTTTATAACAGAAACAAAAGGAAAAACTTTTTTTTTCAAAATTTTAGGTCTTTTTTTATTTGTTTAGCAAAAAATAAAAAATGCAGAGGGGATCAAATACCACCAAAAGAAAGCTCTATTTGTGGGAACAAAATGATAAAAATTCTGTTTGGGTACAGTGTAGCATGACCGCGCAATTGTCATTTAAACAGCGACAGCGCTGAAAGCTGAAAATTGGTCTAGGCAGGAAGGGGGTGTAGGTGCCCGGTATTGAAGTAGTTAAGGACATGGCGGCCGGCTTCCCGGCCCACTCCTTAGCAACAAGATATACATAGTGTATTAAAAAAAAAAAAAAAACGCGAAATACATGAAAATTGCATGCAAAAAACGCGGGTTGAAAAAATGCAAAACGCATCAACCGCAACCACATAGATGTAAGCTCCGTGTAACTGTTCAGTTAGTAAAACTGACACTTTTCACCAGTCGATAAATTTGCGGTGAAATCAATTTCTCCAAAGTCCCTCTGCTTGTCCCTAATTGTAATCCATTGAAGGACAGTTCTCTTCTAGAATAGTTTGTTGTCTGAATGAATATATTTGATGAGTAAGCGATGGGGAGATGATAAGCGGGCGCGGCGGCGATGACTCTGGCGGTGTAACGAGCGGACATTATAGATAAGCGTATTTACTTAGATCGGCTCTCATTATCTAAATCACTTATTGATTCCCTTTGGAATTGCAGTCAGGATGCTGGCTGTACACCTGGGAACACATGGTGTGTGGACCGCCAGGGAGTCACAGAACAAATAGCGGATCATTTGCCGAAACCCCACGCAGTTCTGGCAGCGCCCTGTGCAACCCAGCTGTCCTCCCCCCCCCCGGGCACAGACACCCTCTTATCTCTCTTTATCCAACGCTTTCAGTTTGGCCATACCGGGGCCCCTGACACTGAGGCGCCACCAAGGGGTGTGCGTTGGTTTTACTATGACTGCATGGAGGAGATCTCTCCGGATAACAAAAGGCTTTGCTGAATGCTGATTTACAATTTATTTAACACTTTCCATGCTGGAAGTCTGATCTTATACATAAACCATGACCGGCAGATTCAGCAGGCTTTTCACTGTGCCTCTGGGTGGGATTGCACATCACGTGATCCTGTACTGATCAGGCTCCTTCTGTGAGAGCTACAGAGGCTGGAGCTGGGAACCTAGGAGGGAGGGGTATGTCAGACTAGACATGTCCTACACTATCAGCAACTCACTGGACTCCACTCACCAGCGGCAGGATCTCTATTGCAGAACACAGCAGGGCGGTGCGGTACTCACCCACTTGCTTGTGACGTTCTCTCACCTGCAACTTAGTTAGCAAAATTTCCATCACTGGTGGGAATGACATTTCTCTCACCCTGATCATAAGGGAGTGATGCAAGCATGGGCAGTCGCATAACTTTTTTCGGGGGGGGGGGGGCATCATTTTAAGGTCACCCATGCTCTGCCCCCTTTTTGACAATGTCATGAAGGGGAGGGGCTTAGTCATTATCACATAAAGCGCAGGCATGTGCCCATCATATGCAGCCTCACTGTGCCCATCACATGCAGCCTCACTGTGCCCATCATATGCAGCCTCACTGTGCCCATCATATGCAGCCTCACTGTGCCCATCATATGCAGCCTCACTGTGTCCATCAAATGCAGCCTCACTGTGCCCATCATATGCAGCCTCACTGTGCCCATCATATGCAGCCTCACTGTGCCCATCATATGCAGCCTCACTGTGCCCATCATACGCAGCCTCACTGTGCCCATCAAATGCAGCCTCACTGTGCCTATCATATGCAGCCTCACTGTGCCCATCATACGCAGCCTCACTGTGCCCATCATATGCAGCCTCACTGTGCCCATCATACGCAGCCTCACTGTGCCCATCATATGCAGCCTCACTCTGCCCATCATATGCAGCCTCACTGTGCCCATCATACGCAGCCTCACTGTGCCCATCATATGCAGCCTCACTGTGCCCATCATACGCAGCCTCACTGTGCCCATCATACGCAGCCTCACTGTGCCCATCATATGCAGCCTCACTGTGCCCATCATACGCAGCCTCACTGTGCCCATCATATGCAGCCTCACCGTGCTCATCAAATGCTACCCGTACAGTACGGAGGGAGTACAATATGTGTATATAGAGGGGGTGGATGGTGTTCATATGTACAGGAAGTAAGGTGGGTGTATATAGCTGTATACAGGACAGATGATATATATCTGCAGTCAGTGATGATGGAGGAAGGTCTCTATATACAGGAGGGAAGGTGGGTATATACAGCTATATATACACCCACCTTCCTACTTGTATATAGAGACCTTCCTCCATCATTACTGACTGCAGATATACATCTGTCCTGTATACAGCTATATATACACCCACCTTCCTTACTGTATTCCTCCATCATAACTGACTGCAGATATACATCATCTGTCCTGTATACAGCTATATATACACCCACCTTCCTTACTGTATTCCTCCATCATAACTGACTGCAGATATACATCATCTGTCCTGTATACAGCTATATATACACCCACCTTACTTCCTGTATTCCTCCATCATCACCAGAGACCTTCAAATGCCACATTGCCAAGGCGCCATACTAAAATGCTACATTTTGCCCATTTTTCGGTGAAATGCCATATTTCGCCAATTTTCGGGAAAAAATGCCACATTTTGTGCCATATTTTGCCTTATTTGGGCCAAGAAAAAATAAAAATATTCTAATATTCTTCAAGTGGGACAGTATTTGTCAGCAATGTCTTCATATAGAAATATGAAGATTTAATAGCACCTTACACAGTGTATTCCAAGTGCTTGTCTGTGAGAGAGACACACAGACTGTCATTGGCAGACTTCCCTATTGTTTGTGTATTGGGAGGGAACGTGGATTGTGCCTGTCTCATTAAATGTTAATGACCTCCCATTGTTCTGTCTGCCTTAAGATAAACTTATGGGATGTACAGTGGGGACGAAAAGTATTCAGACCCCCTTAAATTTTTCTCTCTTTGTTATATTGCAGCCATTTGCTAAAATCATTTAGGTTCATTTTTTTCCTCATTAATGTACACACAGCACCCCATATTAACAGAAAAACACAGAATTGTTGACATTTTTGCAGATTTATTAAAAAAGATAAACTGAAATGTCACATGGTCCTAAGTATTCAGACCCTTTGCTCAGTATTTAGTAGAAGCCCCTTTTGATCTAATACAGCCATGAGTCTTTTTGGGAAAGATGCAACAAGTTTTTCACACCTGGATTTGGGGATCCTCTGCCATTCCTCCTTGCAGATCCTCTCCAGTTCTGTCAGGTTGGATGGTAAACGTTGGTGGACGGCCATTTTTAGGTCTCTCCAGAGATGCTCAATTGGGTTTAAGTCAGAGCTCTGGCTGGGCCATTCAAGAACAGTCACAGAGTTGTAAAGCCACTCCTTCGTTATTTTAGCTGTGTGCTTAGTTTCATTGTCTTGTTGGAAGGTAAACCTTCGGCCCATTCTGAGGTCCTGAGCACTCTGGAGAAGGTTTTCATCCAGGATATCCCTGTACTTGGCCGCATTCATCTTTCCCTCGATTGCAACCAGTCGTCCTGTCCCTGCAGCTGAAAAACACCCCCACAGCATGATGCTGCCACCACCATGCTTCACTGTTGGGACTGTATTGGACAGGTGACGAGCAGTGCCTGGTTTTCTCCACATATACCGCTTATAATTAAGGCCAAAAAGTTCTATCTTGGTCTCATCAGACCAGAGAATCTTATTTCTCACCATCTTGGAGTCCTTCACGTCTTTTTTATCAAACTCCATGTGGGCTTTCATGTGTCTTGCACTGAGGAGAGGCTTCCGTCGGGCCACTCTGCCATAAAGCCCCGACTGGTGGAGGGCTGCAGTGATGGTTGACTTTCTACAACTTTCTCCCATCTCCCGACTGCATCTCTGGAGCTCAGCCACAGTGATCTTTGGGTTTTTCTTTACCTCTCTCACCAAGGCTCTTCTCCCCCGATAGCTCAGTTTGGCTGGACAGCCAGCTCTAGGAAGGGTTCTGGTCGTCCCAAACGTCTTCCATTTAAGGATCATGGAGGCCCCTGTGCTCTTAGGAACCTTAAGCGCAGCAGAAATTTGTTTGTAACCTTGGCCAGATCTGTGCCTAGCCACAATTCTGTCTCTGAGCTCTTCAGGCAGTTCCTTTGACCTCATGATTCTCATTTGCTCTGACATGCACTGTGAGCTGTAAGGTCTTATATAGACAGGTGCATGGCTTTCCTAATCAAGTTCAATCAGTATAATCAAACACAGCTGGACTCAAATGAAGGTATAGAACCTTATCCAGGATGATCAGAAGAAATGGACAGCACCTGAGTTAAATTATATGAGTGTCACAGCAAAGGGTCTGAATACTTAGGACCATGTGATATTTCAGATTTTCTTTTTTAATAAATCTCCAAAAATGTCAACAATTCTGTGTTTTTCTGTCAATATGGGGTGCTGTGTGTACATTAATGAGGAAAAAAATGAACTTAAATGATTTTAGCAAATGGCTGCAATATAACAAAGAGTGAAAAATTTAAGTTGGTCTGAATACTTTCCGCCCCCACTGTATATGTGTATGTGGATTGGCTGCTAAGGGGGAGGGGTGATTGTCCCACAGTGTATATCTTTGTGTACACTGTATGTAAAAATCCATTAGCAGGGGGGAGGACCGTAGGGAAACGTATATATACAGTATATCAGCTTCCTTTCCCACGTCCTTAATACCAAGCTGAAGTGTATTACTGAAGTCATCACTCGTGTTTTACATTTTCGTGTTTTCCTAATTCAATAAGCCTAAAGTTGCTAATTCAAACGTAACCCTTTTCAAGAAGTGAATTAATGGTGACAGCAATTTTGCCGTGGAAGGTGGGAAGATATTCTGCAAGTTGTGCACGAAATGGGTACGTTTTTATTCAGTTTTCTTTGAGAACTCTTCTTATACCTATATCATTCTCATTTCTCTCACTTTTTACATTTTTCGAGAGAATGTCATCTTTTTCTATTACTTCCACAAGCACTGTATATTTTGAAGTTATGGCCACTAACGTTTGTTTTATGGTACCGTGTAGGAAACATACTTTTATTGGAGACTGGTACTGAATACAAAACTTTTTCTTGTATTTAATTTACAGTATGAGTTTAAGAAGAAGTGGCAGTTCGCTCACGTAAAATTATACTATAATTAAACCCAAAATTGTTGTAAATACCTGTAAATAGTAATAAAGTAGTTAATATGATTCAAATTGCACGATTTAATATCCCTTTTACGATGGGAAGGGGGGTTGAAAGTTGAAAAATAAATGCCACATTTGGCCAAAATAAGTGCCATATTGCCACATTTTGTAAAAATAAATGCCACATTTTGAAGGTCTCTGATCATCACTGACTGCAGATATACATCATCTGCCCTGTATACAGCTATATTTATAGGGCGTACACACGGTCGGACTTTGTTCAGACATTCCGACAACAAAATCCTAGGATTTTTTCCGACGGGTGTTGGCTCAAACTTGTCTTGCATACACACGGTCGCACAAAGTTGTCGGAAAATCCGATCGTTCTAAACGCGGTGACGTAAAACACATACATCGGGACTATAAACGGGGCAGTGGCCAATAGCTTTCATCTCTTTATTTATTCTGAGCATGCGTGGCACTTTGTCCGTGGGATTTGTGTACACACGATGGGAATTTCCGACAACGGATTTTGTTGTCGGAAAATTTTATCTCCTGCTCTCCAACTTTGTGTGTCGGAAAATCCGATAGAAAATGTCCGATGGAGCCCAAACACGGTCGGAATTTCCGACAACACGCTCCGATCGGACATTTTCCATCGGAAAATCCGACCGTGTGTACGGGGCAATACAGGACAGATAATGTATATATGCAGTCAGTGATTATGGAGGAATACAGGAAGGAAGGAGGGTGAATATAGCTGGGTAGCGCAGGGGTTTCACTACCAAAGTTATCCTGCTAAATAATGCATTGTTCCTAAATAAGAGATTGGCTCCCTCTAGTGTCCTTTTAATGCTGAGACCTTGGACAGTTTCTGTGAAGCAACTTTACAAAGCATTGTGGGAGATGTAGTTTAATGGGGAAAGTGACTCATGTGTGAACTTAGTTTGGGAACTACTGGCCCACAATGCCCAGTCACAGACCCATAAGGCCAAGTTGTTGCGCTGCCTGCTGGAAGCAGAAATAAAAAGTACAGCACGGCCATTTTTTGGCCTCTTGGGACGCAATTCAATACCTGCCTGCAGTGAAGTCTGTGTGTGTGACCAGAGGACTGCGGCCTATAAGGCGCGGAGCGGAATCAATCGGCCTCTGAGGTGTTCCAGAGCACAGCCAGCTGGATCAGCGGGCAGATGGACTGGAGAACCCAAGATTCCTGGAGGTTTCCTGCATTTCAACCCTCAGCCATCTAAAGGAGCGGTGCGGTGTGACGGCTCCAGCTTTGGATCAGACTAAGATATCAGGAAAGGAGCTCGGAAGGAGTTCTACAGTACCTGGACCTATTGTGGTGAGCGGGCACTTGCCCAGAACAATAGAGTGTACTGTTTGCTGGGTGAGCTGATTGCAGATTGCTGGTGGGGCTTGTAGTTCCACTGAGTTATTAGTGCATTACCCTCACAGTTAAGGAGGAAGAGTTACAGGAGTGCTGTTTCTTCATTACAACTAAAGAAATAGTCATCAGCACAACCATCACTCTACAGTTTGTTTCTTTATATTTCCCACTTGGATTACAAATAACTGCAGTTCAAATCAACAGGCTAGCTGAAGAATAACTGAAGATAAGGAACTCTTGTTACCTTTTGCAAAGCATCAGGATTTCACTGTACAATCTGAACATTGAATTGCAGCCTAGGGGGAGCTCTTGAGCATAAGATACAGATATACATTGCATTGTTCTGCGTTATGTGAATGTAATGTACTGCAGTTTGGTGTGTACATTGAGGTTTCAGGGGGAAGGTGTTTAATATAAGCTTGGCAATATTGAACACTTGTCTCACTGTGTGCCTGTCTGTATACATCCTTTATGATAACTATTATTGACTGTTATATATATTGTCCTTTCTTATATCTGAGCTATCACAGTGCTTATGGTGTTTAATACCTGTTTAGTAAACTTCCTAAATGGTTGACATCCCGTGAGAGTCTCTATCTATTATTACAGCTGGTGAAGTGACGGGTTCCAAGGGTTATGGTAAATATCCTGTATAGTGTATTATTACTGTGTTTCTCTTTACTGCTGGGTCCCACACTCACATCATCATATGGGTGTGCCAGAGGGGGCCGAGACTGTTCTTGGGGTTGATAGGCAGGGAGCAGGATTGAACATTCATTAGCAGCTCCTAAGGAGGTAGTGCTACATGTGGGGGCTCGTCCGGGATCCTGTTACTCTGCAATCGAACCCCCCCCCGACAACAGCCCTGTTAGCACCAGAATGGATCCCACCACTGTGATTCAGGACAGGACAGATGATATGATCTTTCCAGCAATAGCTGTTCCACTTCCAACTTTCCAATATATATTATGTTCCTCCTAATGTAACTGCTGTTACCTGTGGTTCTTCACTGGTGAAAGGTATTCCACTTGACTTCAGGATTTCCTGTGATGAGGCCTAGGCAATGACAAGCCCTCCTTGCTTCCTCCTCCCTCCAGTTCTCCATAAGCGTTTCTACACCACTCCAGTCCAGTTGAGTGGGCGGTGCTAGGCGGATCTATATCTGACAGTCTGCACTCTGCACAGGTACTGGAGGCTGGAGCCGAGCGGCCGAGCCATTGCATTGGATGATTGTCGGTGAGGGAGTGGGACAGATGATTAGAGAGCAGCAGTCACTCAGCAGAGTCTGCCGTGGCTGTGGTGGACCCTTGCCGATTCCAGGAGAGGGCACTCACCCCCCCTTGCCCCTACCTGCGGATGCCCATGGATGCAAGCAAGCACTGCTCTGCAATAGTGATCCTGCTGCTAGTGAGTTGACTCCAGGGTCAGGATCAGCAAGCCTGACACCGCCCTTATATGGATGCCAACTGCCCCCGATAATCCAGGGCAGTCCAGCGTCACGGCTATCTGTCCCACCAGGGTTGTGTTCTGGGCCCTGTCCCGGGATCACAGCATCAACTTTAGTTGTGTTATTGCGTATGTACTAAGGATCAAAGTGTATACTGCCAGCACACCGCAGTATCTCAAAATGAATGTCCAAATGTTTATTTGAGATGGTCAAGTCACAACGAGTAGGTGCAATGTTTTAGGGCCATGCAGGAATTCTTCTTTAGGCATGTCACACATACCACTGACCCCTGCACTGTGCATTACTTATTCCTGACCCTGCACTGTGCTTGGCTTACTCCTAAACCCTGCACTGTGCATTACTTACTTCTCCTGACCCCTGCACTGTGCTTTACTTACTCCTGACCCTAGCACTGTGCATTACATACTGACTTCTAAAATCTGCAGTACTTACTCCTGACCTCTGCACTGTGCTTTACTTATTCCTGACCCCAGTACTGTGCATTACATACTGACCTATAAGCTTTGCAGTACTTACTCTTAACCTCTGCATGGTGCATTACATACTGACCTCTAAACTTTGTGGTACTTACGCCTGACCCCTGTACTGTGCATTACATACTAACCTCTAAACTTTGTGGTATTTTCTCCTGACCCCTGCACTGTGCTTTACATACTGACCTCTTAGCTTTGTGGTATTTACTCCTCACCCCTGCACTGTGCGTTACATACTGACCTCTAAAATTTGCAGTACTTACTCCTGACCTCTACTCTGTGCATTACATACTGACCTCTAAGCTTTGCAGTACTTACTCTTGACCCCTACACTGTGCATTACATACTGACCGCTAAGGTTTGCAGTACTTACTCTTGACCCCTGCACTGTGCATTACATACTGACCTCTCACCTTTGTGGTACTTAATCCCGATCCCTGCACTTTGCATTACATACTGACCTCTAAGCTTTATGGTACTTACTCTTGACCCCTGCAATTTGCATTACATATTGACCTCTAAGATTTGCAGTACTTACTCCTGACCCCTGCACTGTATGTTACATACTGACCTCTAAGCTTTTCAGTACTTACTCCTGACCCCTGCAAAGTGTGCTATATAGTGACCTCCAAGCTTTGCAGTACTTACTCTTGACCTCTGCACTGTGCAATACTTACTGAATCCTCACCTTTGTGGTACTTACTCCTAACCCCCTGCGCTGTGCATTACATACTGACCTCTAAGCTTTGCAGTACTTACTCCTGACCCCTTCACTGTGTGTTACTGACTTCTAAGCTTTGCAGTACTTACTCTTAACCTCTGCATGGTGCATTACATACTGACCTCTAAACTTTCTGGTACTTACGCCTGAACCCTGTATTGTGCATTACATACTAACCTCTAAACTTTGTGGTATTTACTCCTGACCCCTGCATTGTGCTTTACATACTGACCTTTAAGCTTTGCAGTACTTACTACAAAAGGTTTTTTTGTTAGTGTAGGAAAAGCTGGAAGTGGAGTGTTAGGAGGCTGTCGCAGACCCTTGAGGGTAACACCCTAATCTGGGGGGGCGAGCTCAGGTCTGGGAACTCGGGTGCAGAAGGAACCCTCTTCACGACACACAGAGGTGCCCTAACCAGAGATAAGAGCAAGGAGAGGACAGCAGGAGGAGAACACTGCCAGGCAAATCTCCAGGGAGGAAGACAGCCAGGTGGGCTGCTGAGTGTTACAGTCAGAGGACAGAGAGGACTGGGAGAGAGCAGGCTGAGATGGATGCAGAGTCAGTCTGGGAGGACTGTGGAAGTTTAGCCAGGAGGGCTGGAGAGGGAGGCAGCTGCAACCAGGTGGGCTGGCAGTGCCAGAAAAGGTGGTGCTGGGATCACTAGTCACAGAAGGACAGCTGGGCACTAGGACTTTGCTACACAAACAAGGGGCCGGCGGTCCAGGGTGGACACCTGCCTGGGATTCAGCCAGACAGTTCGGGTTTCGAATCGTGTGAAACCCGGACACAATATTCATAATGGACTGTGGCTCCCCAAGTAACCGAGTACCACAACCACTGAGTGCATAGGGGTGTGCATGGGGCCCATCCCCATCCACAGACAGGAGAGGAGAAAGGGCTTGATCTGCTCCTCCTCACACTCCCTACCCCTCTGTCTGCCCACCCACACTCCAATCCTCTGCGTTCTGTGCCTCAGAAAAGGGAAGTGTGGGAAGTTCAGGAACTGGCATCGTATGTATCTGCCGGGTGAGTGAGCTCACCATCCAATGTCTGTGACTGAAGTTTCCCCCCCTCCCTCCCTTCTCTCTCCTGCCTCAGAGCGAGTGAGTACACAAAGGTAAGAGGGACTCAGATGTAAGGGGTGCCCTGTGGACTCAGATGTAAGGGGTTCCCTGTGGACTCAGATGTAAGGGGTTCCCTGTGGACTCAGATGTAAGGGGTTCCCTGTGGACTCAGATGTTAGGGGTGCCATGTGGACTCAGATGTTAGGGGTGCCCTGTGGACTCAGATGTAAGGGGTGCCCTGTGGACTCAGATGTAAGGGGTGCCCTGTGGACTCTGATGTATGTAGTGCCCTGTGGACTCAGATGTAAGGGGTTCCCTGTGGACTCTGATGTAAGGGGTGCCCTGTGGACTCTGATGTAAGGGGTGCCCTGTGGACTCTGATGTAAGGAAGGCTTTGCGAACCCTAATTTAAGGGGGAATGCTGGAAAATCGGATGTAAGTGGGAGGTTTGGTGAGCAGAAACCTTCCATCAGAGTTCTCCTTTACATCAGAATCCACAGAGTACCCCCCTTAAAAAAAAAATTGCCATGCGCCACTACAGTGTTCGGGTTTGGCTTGAAGAAAGCATCTGCTACCTATCCAATAGTGCCAGCTGGTCCTGGGAGTTGTAATGCCTCAAGCAAGAGTTGTGCTGGAGGAAGCTGAGGAGTGTAAATAGCTGTACAGAAGAAGTGTTCCCTGAAAGTTCTACTAAAGTCAAGTTGGAATCCCACATTATCTTCTCCCTATCCTATTTAACCCCCCCCCCCCCCCCGCCATAATAAAAATACTAAAACAAAGCACTGGACTCTTCCTTGCCTCAAAGTGTGCTGTGAAAATGTGGTGTGCCTGACTGTGCAGGGTGGGGGATACTTTTCTACTTGCGGCTCCTCAGGGGGTGCTCTACACTTGCCTGTGTTTCAGTTTAAGACGGTGTCACGATCGCTGCCCTGCGTTTCCTGATTCAGGGTGGCTCCGTTCTCTAGCATCATCCTATGGAGCCACCCCTGCATGCAGATGCAGGAAGGGGACCCTATAATGATGGTGTATCAGAGGCAGGCTTCAAAACTGGACCCAGAACTCCTCTCCTCTACATGGACAAGACACACAGTCGGGTGGAGTTCCAGGATTGGAATACAGGCCAGGCCTGGAACTCCTCTCATCTACATGGACAAGACACACAGTCGGGTGGAGTTCCGGTATTGGAATACAGGCCGGGCCTGGAACTCCTCTCATCTATATGCAAAGGACACACGGCCGAGTGGAGTTTCAGTATTGACATACAGGCTGGACCTGGAACTCCTCTCCTCTACATGGACAAGACACACAGTCAGGTGGAGTTCCGGTATTGGAATACAGGCCGGGCCTGGAACTCCTCTCCTCTACATTGATCAGACACACAGTCGGGTGGAGTTCCGGTATTGGAATACAGGCCGGACCCGGAACTCCTCTCCTCTACATGGAAAAGACACACAGTCGGGTGGAGTACCAGTATTGGAATACAGGCCAGACCCGGAACTCCACTCTACATGGACAAGACACACAGCCGGGTGGAGTTCCGGTATTTGAATAAAGGCTGGGCCTGGAACTCCTCTCATCTACATGGATCAGACACACAGCCGGGTGGAGTTCCGGTACTGGAATACAGGCCAGGCCTGGAATTCCTCTCATCTACATGGAGAGGACACACAGCCGAGTGGAGTTCCGGTATTGGAATACAGTTCAGGCCCGGAACTCCTCTCGTGTACATAAATAGGACACCTAGCCAGGGTGGAGTTCCGGTGTAAAATCCTCTTATCTACATGGATCAGACACAGCTGGATGGAGTTCAGGTATTGGAATACAGGCTGGACCTGGAACTCCTCTCATCTACATTGATTAGATACACAACTGGGTGAAGTTCCGGTATTGGAATAGAGGCCGAGCGTGGAACTCCTCTCATGTACATGAATAGGACATATAGCTGAGGTGGAGTTCTGGTATTAGAATTCAGGCCGGGCCTGGAACTCCTCTCATCTACATGAATAGGACACACAGCCGGGTGGGGTTCCAGTATTGGAATAAAGACTTGGCCCGGAACTCCTTTCATCTACAATGGATAGGACACATAGCCGGCATGGAGTTCTAGTATTGTAATACAGGCCAAGCATGGAACTCCTCATGTACATGATTAGGATAGACAGCTGGGTGAAGTTCCAGTATTGGAATTCATGCCGGGCCTGGAACTCCTCTCATCTACAGGGAGAGGATGTATAGCCAGGGTGGAGTTCCGGTATTAGAATTCAGCCTGGGCCTGGAACTCCTCTCATCTACATGGAGAGGACACATAGCCGGGGTGGAGTTCCCGTATTGTACTGCAGGCTGAGCCTGAAACTCCTCTCATCTACATGGAGAGGACACACAGCCAGGGTGGAGTTCCGGTATTGGAATTCAGCCTGGGCCTGGAACTCCTCTCAACTACATGGAGAGGACACATAGCCGGGGTGGAGTTCTGGTATTGGAATTTAGGCCGGGCCTGGAACTCCTCTCATCTACATGGAGTGGATACATAGTCGGGATGGAGTTCCGGTATTGGACTACAGGCTGGGCCTGGAACTCCTCTCATCTACATAGAGAGGACACTTAGTCGGGGCGGAGTTCCGGTATTGGAATTCAGGCTGGGCCTGGAACTCCTCTCATCTACATGGAGAGGACACATAGCCGGGGTGGAGTTCCGGTATTGGAATTCAGCCTGGGCCTGGAACTCCTCTCATCTACATGGACAAGACACTCCGGGGAGGCTGGAAGGCCCCATTCACAGTGACAGCACTTTACTGCACATATTACTGCACTGCAGTGATATTCATTTGAATGGAACTCAACAGACTCACATTGTAGAGTTCCACAACATACGGTAGCCATGTGCCATTTCAGGCATGTTAGGGTGCGTTGGCTGCCCATTGGTTTTGAATGAGTTGTCTTAGACCAATGCGTGTTAAAGTGGTTGTTAAACGGGATACACATTTTACAATTTTCTGCCAATTTTTTTCCTTTAGATTTACCAAAACCATATAATATGAGGTCAAACCTAAACTGTTTGCAATCAGGCAGGCCCTTGCACTACATGGTTTTGGTAAATCTAAATGAAAAAATGTAAAAAAAATTGTATAGTGTGAATGTCCCTTAAAAACCTCAGACATGAAATATGAACAAAGCATATCCCTCTATAGTGTTTACTTGTCTCAATCCAGAGCACTAAGTGTCATTTCTGTCTGCTGCTTCCTTCCTCTGCTATCAGCATGAGTCACTTCTGACAAGTTTTCCGGACACCAAGAGAAAAAAGGTGACAGGGGCAGGACCACCAGCACACAGCTTGTGATTGACAGTCGCGGCTCTGTTCCTGTGTGCTGTGTAGGGAGGGGGTGTGTCCCTTCCCTCCAATCAGCTCTCACTGAGCTCTGCAGAGTGTAACTTCAGTTCCTGCTGGACATGTGCAATTCATTTCGTTCCGAATTCGTTTTTCGATGAAATTTGACAAATTTGTTAACGAAAACCCGTTTAACAAATTTTTGCGAAATTCGAAAATACAAAAATTTGAAAACTCGAAAATCCAAAAATGAGAAAATTTAGAAAATTAGAAGATTCGGAAATTAGAAAAAACGAAAATCGATAATTTGGAAATTTTTAAATCCGAAAATAAGAAAGTTAATCCGAAAATACAAAAGAGGGAAAATGTGAAAATAAGAATGAAAATCCGAAGAATAGAAAACCCAAAAGTTAAAAAAATCTGAAAATAATAACTAACTAACTAATAACTATTACTAACTATTAAATTATAGGTATTGTAATTTCCTTTCATAGTTGGCTGATACGAAAGTAATGAATACAAATTTATCCAAAGTTACGAATGATCCAAAATGACGAATGCTGCATCTAAACGAATGGAAAACTTTTTATTATTATTATTATTAATTCGTTACGTTCCATTCGTTTAGATGCAGCATTCGTCATTTTGGATAATTCGTAATTTCGGATAAATTTGTATTCATTACGTTCACTATTTGAAAGGAAATGACAATACCTATAATTTACTTATAAAAATAGTTAGTAATAGTTATTATTAGTTAGTTAGTTATTATTTCGGATTTTCAGATTTTCGTTCTTATTTTCGGATTTTTGTTCTTTCGAATTTTCACGATTTCCACATTTTCGAATTTTCAAATTTATTCAAAATAACGAATTGCGATCATAACGAATGACCCGAAAAATGAAAACAAAAACAGAATAAGACTGAAGCAAACTAATTTTTTGGCAGTGCACATGTCTAGTTCTCGCCCCCTGATTTCTGAAAGCTCAGACAAACTATATCAATTCTGGACTTTAAACGGATGTAGAGAAGAGAAGACTGCAGATGAGCAGGTACAATTTATGTAGGAGGATTTGTTTCATCTCTTTGTATTACCAGCATAGGTGTACGCAGTCTGTTGCATTAGGGTGTGCACCCTAAAGCTCAAATCTACATGTGTGTTTATGTGACTACATATATATGACCCAGGCACATTGATCTCCCAGCCGCCACAGTGAAAGAGAAGTGCGTAAACACTTCTCCTTATGGCAGAGCCAGTAAGAGGGAGATCTTTCCCATGATCTTCCTGCTGGCACACAGAGTGATAATGCTAATGTGCATGGGGTGATTAGGGTGTGCCCAGACACACCCAGCACACCTTGTGCGCACTCTTATGATCACCAGTAACTTCTCTGGGTATATGGAAGGGTTTACAACCACTTTAACACACAACATAACGTACATTGATCCCCACAAAGGAGTAAATGGTTCCTTAGTGGAGATTTCCATCCACAACTGGAAGGATTTCTGATGGCGTTCTCCGATAACCCCGGACACATGACAACCGCATGGTTATCACTGCAACTGAGGCAGACATAGACTGTGAGTCTGTCAATGTAGATCTCCATGGAGAGCACATGAGAAGGACGGATCTCATCATCAATATTTTATGTTTCCGGCACTTAAAGCTGATGTGGTGACCGGCCAGCAGAAGACACGGCTGGAGAGAGAACAGATGGACAGGAAGATGGATCCTGGGTTTTCACCCCGAGCGTCACTCCCCGACATCCTACAATTCAGTTCATAACACAAATGGTAACTCACAGGTAACCCATAGCAACCAGCAAGGATGCCAAGGTAGAGCAAGGTAACCCATAGCAACCAGCAAGGATGACAAGGCAGAGTGAGATAACCCATAGCAACCAGCAAGGATGGCAAGACAGAATGTAGCCCATAGCAACCAGCAAGGATGGAGAGACAGGGTGAGATAACTCATAGCAACCAGCATAGATGCCAAGACAGAAGGTAACCCATAGCAACTAGCAAGGATGACAATGCACAGCGAGGTAACCTATAGCAACCAGCAAGGATGGCAAGACAGAATGTAACCCATAGAAACCAGCAAAGATGGCCAGACAGGGTGAGATAACCCATATCAACCAGCATAGATGCCAAGACAGAAGGTACCCCATAGCAACCAGTGAGGATGACAATGCACAGCTAGGTAACCCATAGCAATCAGCAAAGATACCAAGACACAAGGAGGTAACCTATAGCAACAAGCATATATAGTCAAGTGCAGGAAAAATGCAGCATTTTCTACTTTTTTTTTTTTCTGGAAATGCAAGCACTGGTGTGAAGTATGCCATTGAAACCATATAACCTACTTTCAATGCGTTTTGGATGCAGATAAAAATGCACTGGAATGCATCAAAAACGCATCGGAGCCCAGTACAGTGAAAAATAAAAACAGGGAAAAGGCAGAAAAAAAGCAGCTGGAATGTATCCGGAAACGCATCAAAAACACGTTAAAAAACCAGTGCGGTCAGTTCCAGGGCGTTCCAGTTGCAGATAAAAAAGTAGAACGTGCTGCATTTTTCCTGCACTAGACTGTACTGGAATGCAGTAAAATGCATTAGAAACGCATCATGCCCCAGTACAGGAGAAAAAAAACAGGAAAAGAAAAAAAAAAAACATTTGGAATGCATCCGGAAACGCATCAAAAGGGCACCGGAACCTGTCAAAAACGTGTTAAAATGCGGACACAGAAACACTTCCAGAACAGATCTGGAGTGCGTTTTTGTGGTGGAAACCAGACCTGAATGGGCCCTTAGTAGAGCCCTCCTCAGGGCCGGTTCACACCCTACAAACAGTCCGGGTGTATTCTGGATGTGTGTTTTTGTTGTGTTTTTAGTGTGTTCTTGATGCTTTCCGGGGGAATTTTTCCCCTCTTTTTTTCTTTACTCCACCATCACAGGAATGAGCTGCTACTACATCCAGACATCCCAACCTGCAAAAACTCATTTCATCATTTCAGGGAGGTGACGCTTCGCCAGCGCTGACCCCCCCCCCCCAATGAAATGCAGCCTATCAGTGTCCATCAGTGCCACCTTATTAGTGCCTACCAGTGCAGCCTATCAGTGTCCATCAGTGTCACCTCATCAGTGCCCACCAGTGTAGGCTATCAGTGTCCATCAATGCCACCTCATCAGTGTCCATCAGTGTCACCTCATCAGTGCCCACCAGTGCAGCCTATCAATGTCCATCAGTGCTGACCAGTGCAGCCTATCAGTGTCCATCAGTGCCACTTTATTAGTGCCTACCAGTGCAGCCTATCAGTGTCACCTCATCAGTGTCCATCAGTGTCACCTCATCAGTGCCCACCAGTGCAGCCTATCAATGTCCATCAGTGCCGACCAGTGTAGCCTATCAGTGTCCATCAGTGTCACCTCATCAGTGCCCACCAGTGTAGCCTATCAGTGTCCATCAGTGCCGCCTCATCAGTGTCCATCAGTGTCACCTCATCAGTGCCCACCAGTGCAGCCTATCAATGTCCATCAGTGCCGACCAGTGCAGCCTATCAGTGTCTATCAATGCCACCTTATTAGAGACCATCAGTGCCCACCAGTGCAGTCTATCAGTGTCCATCAGTGCCACCTCATCAGTGCCCATCAGTGCAGCCTATCAATGTCCATCAGTGTCACCTCATCAGTGCCCATCAGTGCAGCCTATCAATGTCCATCAGTGCCGACCAGTGCAGCCTATCAGTGTCTATCAATGCCACCTTATTAGTGACCATCAGTGCCCACCAGTGCAGTCTATCAGTGTCCATCAGTGCCACCTCATCAGTGCCCATCAGTGCAGCCTATCAATGTCCATCAGTGCCGACCAGTGCAGCCTATCAGTGTCTATCAGTGCCACCTTATTAGTGACCATCAGTGCCACTTAATCAGTGCCCACCAGTGCAGTCTATCAATGTCCATCAGTGCCACCTCATCAGTGCCCATCAGTGCAGCCTATCAATGTCCATCAGTGCCGACCAGTGCAGCCTATCAGTGTCTATCAGTGCCACCTCATCAGTGCAGCCCATCAGTGCCACCTCATCAGTGCCCACCAGTGCAGCCTGTCAGTGTCCATCAGTGCCACCTCATCAGTGCCCACCAGTGCAGTCTATAGTGTTCACTTATCAGTGCCCACCAGTGTAGCCTATCAGTGACCATCAGTGTCTATTCGTGCCACCTCATCAGTGCCTACCAGTGCAGCCTATCAGTGTCCATCAGTGCCACCTCATCAGTGCCTACCAGTGCAGCCTATCAGTGTCCATCAGTGCCACCTCATCAGTGCCCACCAGTGCAGTCTATAGTGTCAATCAGTGTCCTTCAGTGGCACCTCATCAGTGCCCATCAATGCAGCCTATCAGTGTCCATCAGTGCCACCTCATCAGTGCCGACCAGTGCAGCCTCAGTGTCCACCAGTGGAGCACTCCCGGCTCTTTCCCGCCCCCTCCCTTGGCCACAGACAGAAGACAGAGCAGCCCGATCATACGTTGCAGCCATACTCCATTCGGGCTGCTCTGTCTTCTGTCTGTGGCTGAGTGACAGGCCCAGCCTGGGAGATGGCCCAGCGCTCATGGGTGTCCGGGAGCCTGCAACCAAATGTGGGAGATTCCCGTGACATGCAGGAGACTTGGGATGTCTGTACATCAGGGGAGAGAACTGTATGTAATGGGTTTGAATCAGAGAAAGAGCTCACTCCTGTGATGGTGGAGGTGAGCGGTAATCACTAGGCCTCACTTAGCAATGTCCTGGGAGTATTCCAGTCAGGCTTCATGAGGTATGTAAATGGCCTACACCTATAGTAATAGAGACAGGAGGGGACTCCGGTTGTCAGACTCCATCTTTAAACTGAAATACTATGAGAGGGAATTTAATAAAACTGGACCAGCTGTGGCAACCAATCAGATTCAGTCTTCAGCTTGTTCAGTTCAGCTTTGAAAATGAAAGACAGAAGCTGATTGGTTGCCGTGTACAGTGGCTCCAGTTGTGACCAATCCTCCCTGATGATTTGAGGGTGGAATCAGACTGGGTGGGTAAGTACAGAAATAGAAGTACAGACTCGCAGTTCTGTTGTGGATCCTGCGGTCATGGAGTCACCGTGTTGCTGGGGAACATTATTAGTGTCTGTTTTGTGAACATCCTTTGAGGTTTCCATGGCAACCAGAAATCCCGCCAGGCTTGGAGAGTCAGAGAGAGACCAAATGATAATAACAGAGGATAAAGGACGGAGCGACCAATCAGAGGACAGAGTTCTAAATGGCAAAATAATAACTAGGCCTTGAATGGTTGCTAAGGGCAACACAGATACCTTCCATAGCAACACAATATACAAGTATATTATACGAGGGGGAAGGGGATGTATATTATACAGGGGGGTGTATATTTCACAGGGAGGGGGGTAGAGCTGCACGATTCTGGCTAAAATAAGAATCACGATTTTTTTTGCTTAGAAGATAGATCACGATTCTCGCAGCGTAACATCATCTTTCACATTAAAACAAAAAAAATTGGGCTAACTTTACTGTTTTGTTTTTTTTGTTTTGTTTTGTTTTTTTTTATTCATTGAAGTGTATTTTTCCCAAAAAATTGCATTTGAAAGACCTCTGGGCAAATACAATGTGACATAAAATATTGCAGCAATTACCATTTTATTCCCTAGGGTCTCTGCTAAAATATATATATATATAATGTTTGGGGGTTCCAAGTAATTTTCTAGCAAAAAATATTGCTTTTAACTTAAGAAAGAAGTGTCAGAAAAAGATTTAGACTTCAAGTGGTTAAACTCCCTGCATTTACTAGTTGTTGAAAACTTGGCAGACTGCCTGGATTTTTTCTTTACACAGAAGTTCTATCCCTTTGATCTAAGAAGGAAGTTTACTTACAATGTTTCAAGTTGAAGACTTGGCAGACTGCCCCAATGTTTTCTTTTGACAGCTGAGTGAGCAGATAAGTCTCTCCACTTGTTTATATGAAAGAATTGGCAAACTCTGCAGGAGAGATGGTCAGGGGGGTTGAATCGAGATCACGATTTTTTTAAAGATTAATTGTGCAGCTCTAGAGGGGGGTGTATATTATATGGGGGGTGTATATTATACAGGGAGGGGGGTGTATATTATACGGGGAGGGGGGGTGTATATTATACAGGGAGGGGGGTGTATATTATACGGGGGTGTATATTATACAGGGAGAGGGTGTATATTATACGGGGAGGGGGTGTATATTATACGGGGAGGGGGGGTGTATATTATACAGGGAGGGGGGTGTATATTATACGGGGGTGTATATTATACAGGGAGAGGGTGTATATTATACGGGGAGGGGGTGTATATTATACGGGGGGTGTATATTATACAAGGGGAGGGGTGTATATTATACAGGGAGGGGGGATATATATTATACAGGAAGGGGGTGTATATTATACAGGAGGGTGGTGTATATTATACAGGGAGGGGGTGTATATTATACAGGGAGGGGATGTATATTATACTGGGAGGGGATGTATATTATACTGGGAGGGGATGTATAATAAACAGGGAGGGGGTTGTATATTATACAGGTAGGGGATGTATACTATACAGGGATACAGGGGGGGTGTATATTATACAGATAGGGGATGTATAATAAATAGGGAAGGGGGTGTATATATTTTACAGGGAGGGAATGTGAAGTACAGTGATACATACATTATACATACATATTATACAGGGAGGGGGGTGTATATTATATGTGGAGGGGGGATGTATATTATAGGGGGAGGGGATGTATATTACACAGGGAGGGGGATGTATATATTATACAGGGAGAGGGATTTATATTATAGGGGGAGGGGGTGTATATTATACGGGGAGGGGGATGTATATATTATACAGGGAGAGGGATTTATATTATAGGGGGAGGGGGTGTATATTATACAGGGAGAGGGATTTATATTATAGGGGGAGGGGATGTATATTATACAGGGAGGGGGGGTGTATATTATAGGGGGAGGGGGTGTATATTATACAGGGAGGGGGAAGTATATTATAGGGGGAGAGGTATGTATATTATACAGTGAGGGGGGATGTATATTATAGGGGGAGGGGGTGTATATTATACAGGGAGGGGGGAAGTATATAATAGGGGGAGAGGTATGTATATTATACAGTGAGGGGGGATGTATATTATACAGGGAGGGGGGATGCATATTATAGGGGGAGGGGGTGTATATTATACAGTGAGGGGGGATGTAAATTATAGGGGGAGGGGGATGTATATTATGCAGGGGGATGTATATTATACAGGGAGGGGGATGTATATTATAGGGGGAGGGGGGTATATATTTATTATACAGGGAGGGGATGTGAAGTACAGTGATACATACATTATACATATATATTATACAGGGAGAGGGGTTTATATATATTATAAGGGGAGGGGGGTTGTATATATTATACAGGGAGGGGGAGGGGGATGTATATTATAGGGGGAGAGGTATGTATATTATACAGTGAGGGGGGATTTATATTATAGGGGGAGGGGATGTATATTATACAGGGAGGGGGGAAGTATATTATAGGGGGAGAGGTATGTATATTATACAGTGAGGGGGGATGTATATTATAGGGGGAGGGGATGTATATTATACAGGGAGGGGGATGTAAATTATAGGGGGAGGGGGGATGTATATTATACAGGGAGGGGGGATGTATATTATACAGGGAGGGGGATGTATATTATAGGGGGAGGGGGTATATATTTATTATACAGGGAGGGGATGTGAAGTACAGTAATACATACATTATACATATATATTATACAGGGAGAGGGGTTTATATATATTATAAGGGGAGGGGTGTTGTATATATTATACAGGGAGGGGGGGGTGGGATGTGAAGTACAGTGATTCATCCATTATACGTACATATATTATATAGTAGTGTATATTACATAGTGATATATACATTACACAGTGACATAGATCAGAGTGACACAGTCATATATATAGAGAGAGATATAATACAGGGATATATACATAATATACAGTGATATACATTATACTATGATATATATACATATTACACAGTCACACCGCAGTGATGTACTGTGTATTCATGGAAGGATTCTGATAGGTTGGGTCTGTACTGTGTTTAGAGAAGAAGGCTCTGATTGGTGGAGAGTCTACATAGCATACTCTCCTATTGGTGGAGGTTGTGCAGTATACTCTCTGATTGGTGGAGGAGGATTATTTTTTTTCTCCCATCCCCCGGCTGTATACATTGGGGATGGGGGAGGGGCTCTGAGTAAAAGGCGGGGCTGGACTGTACACCGTAGCAGGGAGAGGGGCGTGTAAAGGCGGGACTATGATGGAACGTGGGCGGGACTTTGGCAGTACACTGAGAAGGGGAAGAAGGAGGCGGGGCCATGGCAGACGCGCTGCATGCCGGGAGGCTGCATTGTTCCAGCTGATGCGGCACGGGGTCTCCCGGTCAGCAGGAGCAGGGAGCGGGGCCCATGGCGTTCCCGGGGCCCGGGCGCCCGGTGTGTAGCGGGGTGTTCGGGGGGCTCATCCAGCCGCCGCTGGCACAGAAGTTCTATTGCCACCCCGGGGGCACCAGCGGGGCATCTGTGCCAGCCTCCCCCCTTCCCCCACACCCTGAGCCCGAGCCTGACAGACCCATCGGATACGGGGCCTTCGGAGTGGTCTGGTGAGTGCCGGGGTGGGGGAGGGGGCTGTAATGACACCCCTCAGATGGTATGGATGGGGGGCCCTGTGTGTGATCATGTGACCTGTGTTGGTGGTGGAGGGGGCATCAGGTGTCTGGTGTGGGGGGAATAGGGGGGACATCAGGTGACCTGTGGGGGGGGGTATAGTGGGGACATCAGGTGACCTGTGGGGGGGGGGGATACAGGAGGGACATCAGGTATCTGGGGGGGGGGTATAGTGGGGACATCAGGTATCTGGGGGGGGGTATAGTGGGGACATCAGGTGACCTGTGGGGGGGGTATAGTGGGGACATCAGGTGACCTGGGGGGGGGGGTATAGTGGGGACATCAGGTGACCTGGGGGGGGGGGGGTATAGTGGGGTCATCAGGTGACCTGGGGGGGTATAGTGGGGACATCAGGTGACCTGGGGGGGGGTATAGTGGGGACATCAGGTATCTGGTGTGGGGGGGGGTATAGTGGGGACATCAGGTATCTGGTGTGGGGGGGGGATATAGTGGGGACATCAGGTGACCTGTGGGGGGGGTATAGTGGGGACATCAGGTGACCTGGGGGGGTATAGTGGGGACATCAGGTGACCTGGGGGGGGGTATAGTGGGGACATCAGGTATCTGGTGTGGGGGGGGGTATAGTGGGGACATCAGGTATCTGGTGTGGGGGGGGGATATAGTGGGGACATCAGGTGACCTGTGGGGGGGGTATAGTGGGGACATCAGGTGACCTGTGGGGGGGGTATAGTGGGGACATCAGGTGACCTGTGGGGGGGTATAGTGGGGACATCAGGTGACCTGGGGGGGGTATAGTGGGGACATCAGGTGACCTGGGGGGGGTATAGTGGGGACATCAGGTGACCTGGGGGGGGTATAGTGGGGACATCAGGTGACCTGGGGGGGGTATAGTGGGGACATCAGGTGACCTGGGGGGGGTATAGTGGGGACATCAGGTGACCGGGGGGGGGTATAGTGGGGACATCAGGTGACCTGTGGGGGGGGTATAGTGGGGACATCAGGTGACCTGTGGGGGGGGATATAGTGGGGACATCAGGTGACCTGTGGGGGGGGATATAGTGGGGACATCAGGTGACCTGTGGGGGGGGATATAGTGGGGACATCAGGTGACCTGTGGGGGGGGATATAGTGGGGACATCAGGTGACCTGTGGGGGGGGGGTATAGTGGGGACATAAGAAGACTGGTGTGGGGAGTGCAGGGTGTTATCAGGTGACTGGTGTAGGGAGTACTGGGGCGGGGGGGGGGGTCTTCAGATGACCTGTAGCGTGGGGAACCATCAGGTGACCCCAGTGGGAGGGGACACTGAGTAAACATTTTCTTTCTGTGGATTGCTGTAATCATCTTGGTGAGGTATTTGGAGGTACCCCGGGGGAATGCATGGTGAAAAATTTGTGGGGGGCCTTGGGTATGGACGGTGAGGTATTTTGGGGATAACTTTACTGTGTTTTTATATATATATAAATATAATATTTATTTTTTTAGATTCATTGAAGTGTATTTTTTTCACAAAAAAATTGTGTTTAAAAGACCTCTGCACAAATACAGCGTGACATAGAATATTGCAACAATCGCCATTTTATTCCCTAGGATCTCTGCTAAAAAAAAATGATGTGTGTGTGTTTGGGGGTTCCAAGTAATTTTCTAGCAAAAAATACTGGTTTTAACTTTTTAAAAAACAAATGTCAGAAAAAGGTTGAGATTTTAAAGCGGAGCTCCGCCCACCACTGCATTAATTAATAACCAGCAGCTACAAATACTGCAGCTGCTGGCTTTTATTAATCGGACTCTTACCTGTCCTGGAGTTCAATGATGTCGGCACCGCTGCTGATGGCTGTCGGGTGCTGCTGCCGCCATTGCGGGTAGGGGTACCCGGCAGTGTAGCCTTTTCGGCTTCATGGCCCCGCTCCTCTCTCCTACTGGCCCGGTGACGGGGGGGTGGGGGGGGGGGGGGAGGGAGCCGAGCCGTGATGTCAATATCCGCGGCTGTGGCTCTCGGAAGTGGGAAGGGGATAGCCCCCCGGAATGGTGCCAATTGTGGCACTGGAGGAGGGGAGGACACGAATGAGCGGAAGTTCCACTTTAAGTGGTTGAACTTATTTTATTTACACACAGAAGTTCATTCCTTTTTGATCTAAGAAGGAAAAGTTACAATGTTTCTTTCTACTAGAGGACAATGTTGTGAAAAGCTTAGCAGGCTGCTGGGCTTTTGTTTCCTTTGGACAGCTGAGTGAGCGGTGAACTCTCTACACTTGTTACATGAATGAATCAGAAATTCTGCATAGAGATCGTGAAGGGGGTTGAATTGAGATCACGATTTTTAACGATTAATGGCGCAGCTCTACCCCACGGTATGGAGGTTACTCAGCTGTAGATGTTTGCAGAGCCCTGTGGGTCTCTCTCATAGGACAGTGTCCGCTCTGTATGAACTTTGTATGTTTGGTGGGGTGTTCCGGCTCCTTGCTGTGGTCTGCACTCTGGACTGGTGTGGTAGGTTAGAGGGTGCAGCACCCCATATTTGACAGGACTGAGGTGGTACAGCTGGCAGTAGAAGTGGCTGAGAGCTCTGTGACAGTAGTGGAAAGGACATGTGCGGAGTGCCCGGGGCTGGCAGGAGGGAGGCATGTGGAGTGCCCGGTGCTGGTAGGAGGGAGGCGTGCGGAGTGCCCGGGTTGGTAGAAGGGAGGCGTGCAGAGTGCCCGGGGTTGGTAGGAGAGAGGCGTGCGGAGTGCCCGGGTTGGTAGAAGGGAGGCGTGCAGAGTGCCCGGGGTTGGTAGGAGAGAGGCGTGCGGAGTGCCCGGGGTTGGTAGGAGAGAGGCGTGCGGAGTGCCCGGGGTTGGTAGGAGAGAGGCGTGCGGAGTGCCCGGGGTTGGTAGGAGAGAGGCGTGCGGAGTGCCCGGGGTTGGTAGGAGAGAGGCGTGCGGAGTGCCCGGGGTTGGTAGGAGAGAGGCGTGCAGAGTGCCCGGGGTTGGTAGGAGAGAGGCGTGCAGAGTGCCCGGGGTTGGTAGGAGAGAGGCGTGCAGAGTGCCCGGGGTTGGTAGGAGAGAGGCGTACAGAGTGCCCGGGGTTGGTAGGAGAGAGGCGTGCGGAGTGCCCGGGGTTGGTAGGAGAGGCGTGCGGAGTGCCCGGGGTTGGTAGGAGAGGCGTGCGGAGTGCCCGGGGTTGGTAGGAGAGGCGTGCGGAGTGCCCGGGGTTGGTAGGAGAGGCGTGCGGAGTGCCCGGGGTTGGTAGGAGAGGCGTGCGGAGTGCCCGTGGTTGGTAGGAGAGAGGCGTGCGGAGTGCCCGGGGTTGGTAGGAGAGGCGTGCGGAGTGCCCGGGGTTGGTAGGAGAGAGGCGTGCGGAGTGCCCGGGGTTGGTAGGAGAGGCGTGCGGAGTGCCCGGGGTTGGTAGGAGAGGCGTGCGGAGTGCCCGGGGTTGGTAGGAGAGGCGTGCGGAGTGCCCGGGGTTGGTAGGAGGGAGGCGTGCGGAGTGCCCAGGGTTGGTAGGAGGGAGGCATGCGGAGTGCCCGGGGTTGGTAGGAGGGAGGCGTGCGGAGTGCCCGGGGTTGGTAGGAGGGAGGCGTGCGGAGTGCCCAGGGTTGGTAGGAGGGAGGCGTGCGGAGTGCCCGGGGTTGGTAGGAGAGGCGTGCGGAGTGCCCGGGGTTGGTAGGAGGGAGGCGTGCGGAGTGCCCGGGGTTGGTAGGAGGGAGGCGTGCGGAGTGCCCGGGGTTGGTAGGAGGGAGGCGTGCGGAGTGCCCGGGGTTGGTAGGAGGGAGGCGTGCGGAGTGCCCAGGGTTGGTAGGAGGGAGGCGTGCGGAGTGCCCAGGGTTGGTAGGAGAGGCGTGCGGAGTGCCCGGGGTTGGTAGGAGGGAGGCGTGCGGAGTGCCCGGGGTTGGTAGGAGGGAGGCGTGCGGAGTGCCCAGGGTTGGTAGGAGGGAGGCGTGCGGAGTGCCCGGGGTTGGTAGGAGGGAGGCAGGCGTGCGGAGTGCCCGGGGTTGGTAGGAGGGAGGCAGGCGTGCGGAGTGCCCGGGGTTGGTAGGAGGGAGGCAGGCGTGCGGAGTGCCCGGGGTTGGTAGGAGGGAGGCGTGCGGAGTGCCCAGGGTTGGTAGGAGGGAGGCGTGCGGAGTGCCCGGGGTTGGTAGGAGGGAGGCGTGCGGAGTGCCCGGGGTTGGTAGGAGGGAGGCGTGCGGAGTGCCCGGGGTTGGTAGGAGGGAGGCGTGCGGAGTGCCCAGGGTTGGTAGGAGGGAGGCGTGCGGAGTGCCCGGGGTTGGCATATGAAAACAACTGGCAGAAATCGGTTTCAGATCGGCATTTGTATTTTTATTAAGACTAATTATCAGAAGCGGTTGCTGTGTGATACCCGGGGTCACCGTGGCGTTTCTGATAGGATAGTCTGTGGTGGGCACATAGAGTTGATGGCTGACATTTCCCACCCGTCATTGCCTAATCTCATGACGTCTGTGGGGATTGAAGGTTGGTGTGTGGCCGGTGCTGTCCCTGGCAGTGTCCTTGTGAGGTCCCTTTTCCCAGTCAGTGTTATCAGTTCCCATGGCAGGCAGATATCCTTCATTCTGGAGTTTGTGAGATTTGGGATTTCTGTGGTCTGAGTGCTGGAGCGCCCCTCAGCCGTATTTCCAAATATCAGACGTTTAACCCCCCCCACATCGTCTGAGACCAAACCACCCACAAAGTGATAGGTGGAGCTAGTCAGCCTCTGACTTCTATTGTTCCCATACTTCAACAGTGAGCTCTCCCTGCTGTAATTCCAGCACAGGGATGGTGGGAATCTTGCATAATGGGCACAGTAGATGTACAGACCTGGGAACTCAGCACAGGGATGGTGGAAACCCCTCATTGGGGGGGGGGGGTAGGGGTAGCAAGAAGATAAGTGCCCCTTGTATGCAGTGGTAAGCCTGGTGACAATAGCTCTTGCAGTTTTGTAATTGTTGTTTTCTTTGTACTCGGCAGGTCAGTGACGGACCCTCGCGATGGCAAACGTGTCGCCCTCAAGAAGATGCCAAATGTCTTCCAAAACCTGGTGTCTTGCAAACGGGTCTTCAGGGAGCTGAAAATGCTCTGCTTCTTCAAACACGACAATGTAAGGAGCGGGCGATGCCCACTGTGCCTCCATGGGGTGTTGGTGCCAGCTTGGGTGTGTAGATGACCAATAGCATTGGCAGTCTGTGATGGGTTCAGGTTGGCACTCCTGAGCATCTTATACACAGGGGAGAAAATACCATATAAAGAAATAAGAGCTTGTGGGAGCCGGCCCGTTAGCTGGGTCATGATGTGCTGGGCCGAAAGGACGGGCTCCGGATCATGTGGCGCTGTGATTTGTTGCACAGTTGTGACATCATCGGGAGCCTTGTCCAATCTGCCCCATGTCTGGACCGGCACCCGGCTCAGCCGCTCCCGCCCCCTCCACGGCCCATGCTTTTTATTATTTTCATATATACATTTATTATTAAATCAAATTTAGTGACTTTATTTAAATTTTACACATTTTTAGTGCCACATCGACTAAAAATAAGATTAGGGATAGTTGGCTGCTTGGTCCATATTTTTTAGCTCACAGGCTTTACAGTCCATTAATATTTGTTGGTTGGCTCCTGCTCTCTCTGTGTTGATTCCCTGAACTTTTGGTCTTCACAGGAAAGAGTGGATAGTGCATTCTCCAGCCAGTCTATTAGCTTGGAGAAGGGAGAGGGAGGAGGAGGGGAGTGCCTTACGATCCTAGGCTATGGGGCTGTGTGTTTCTCTTGATGTACAGTGCATTCGCAAAGTATATTATAACAAAATGTGATAAAATTGTGTTCTGTTACAGCCTTATTCCAAAATGGATTAAATTCATTATTGTCCTCAAAATTCAACAAACAATACCCCATAATGACAACGTGATAGAAGTTTGTTTGAAATCTTTGCAAATTTATTAAAAAAAAATAAAAAAATCCCATGTACAGAAGTATTCACAGCCTTTGCTCAATACTTTGGTGAAGCTCCTTTGGCACCAATTACAGCCTCAAGTCTTTTTGAGTATGATGCTACAAGCTTGGCACACCTATTTTTGGGCAGTTTCTCCCATTCTTCTTTGGAGGACCTCTCAAGCTCCATCAGGTTGGATGGGGAGCGTCAGGGCACAGCCATTTTTTTTTTTTATTGGTTGAACTAGATGGACTTTGTCTTTTTTCAACCTGACTAACTATGTAGCACAACTCTAGTCCCTGCATGCACATAGGACACTGCAAGGAAGCCGCCCTGAACCAGGAAACCCGGGGCAGCAATCATAGCACCGGCTTAAACTGGAACCTCGGCAAGGCTTAAAAGATAAAGAATCCGCATACTCAAAGTGATTAAATCGGCTGCTTAAAAAACTGAGGTTGGAATATCACTTGAAGTGACACAACACAGGTTAATAGTCCAGATACAATTTTATTCCAGTATGTAGTTAGAATATCAAGAGAGGCCAAACCAGCTGCTGATGGGACCTGTGCCTAGTATTATACTGGTAAATATGCCACCAACGTTGTGCCCCCAACACAGAGCATTTGCGTGATCATTTTGAGCCCTGATGAAGGCATTTTTGGACTCATTGAAACGCGTTGACCAACTCTTTTGATCTTCTGCCTGACCCTATACTGGATGAAAATTGTATCTGGTCTATTCGTCTGTGGTGCTTCAGTTGTAGATCTGCTGTTCTATTTAGGTTGGTCAAGGAAGAGGAAATTAACCTTCCTCTAACTAGGGAATTGGGTAGTTCTCTATCCCATGAAGTGGTTCTAAATCTAAAATATAGATAGATAGAGATATAGATATATCTCCCAGAAGAGGAAGTTCAGAGCAGGTGAGAAGAATGTTTAAATCGGGGGTCTCAAACTGCTGGCCCTCCAGCTGTTGCGGAACTACAAGTCCCGTCATGCTTGTAACTGTCAGCCTTGCAATGCCTCATGGACTTGTAGTTTCGCAACAGCTGGAGGGCCGCTAGATTGAAACCCCTGGTTTAAAGGCTTTGTTAACCCACTGGGTTAAAATTGCATAATCCTCTCTCTGTATTAATGTAATGTGCCCTGTGTCTATGCCTTATAAAAAAAAATAATGCTGCAATGCACCTGTTTCAAAGCTCTGATTGGCGGTTGCGTGATCCGCCGTCTTTCTCCTCTCTCGGCCTGACAGCTGCAGTGGGCGGGGCCGAGGATCCCACGCTGATGTCAGCCAGGAGGGGAGAAGGAGAGAGGCGGCACAGTCCACTGTAGCTGTAATGCGAGAGGAAAGACGGCGGGTCACGTGACCGCCGATCAGCGCTCAGAAACAGATATATTGCAGCATTATTTTTATAAGGCATAGACACAGGGCACGTTACATTAATACATAGAGAGGATTATGTCATTTTTTTAACCATAATTTGAGCAGCGGGAGGGAGTGGGGAGCAGAGCGGCACGGACACGGAGCTGGTAGGAGGGAGAGAGCACAGAGGTGACAGCAGGGCTGCGCATGACGGAGGTACCTAAACTGACCATGGTGTCAGGGCTCAGCAGCCATGATACACCATGGTCAGTTTACAGGAGGGGGAGGGTATAGCCAGGTAGGATCAGCCAGGTATTGCAGGTGATAGCAGGGGACAAATGACACAGCACAAGCACTGTGCTATATAACATGCTATAAGGGAACAGGATTTTTTTTAATTTTTTTTTTTAGCAGGGGGGTTAACAAACCCTTTTAATAAAATGAAAAAAAAAATTGCTTAATTGCTTTTACAAGCTTGTCTTGTATTAGGAGGGTTGGTGCACACAGAAGGCTTTTTATCTTGCTGGATAGAAAGCATTTACCCTGTTTCCCCGAAAATAAGACCTAGCGTGATTGTCGGTGATGGCTGCAATATAAGCCCTACCCCCCAAATAAGCCCTAGTTAAAGTCCTTGTAGGTCTTATTTTCAGGGTGGGGCTTATTTTCTGGGAAACAGGGTAAGATTAAAAAAAACCCTTTCGACTTTAGAACTACTTTTAAGAAGAGTGTAGAAGGTGTGGAGCCCTATATTGTGGAGATGTATACCCCTCTTATTCCTCTGCATTCAATATTTTTGTGAAATTTTATACTACCTTGACTTATTATCTGGGAAGTCCCAAGTTTAATTTCTAGGATCACATGTCTCTCTATAGATAAAACAGGGTGGGCTATAGAGTAACAATTCCCAGTTCTCTCTGAAAGTCAATAGCAGTCTGATGTGGTGTCCATCGTTAAGCGTGAATCCTGAAGAAGAAGCTATTAACAGCGAAACGCGTTGATTCCATACGCTTATAATATCTAAGACTGTCTAACACTGACTGTATTGGTTTTATACGATACGAATTTACTTTTGATGACACTTCATCTTTTTAATGTGATGCAACAACATTGTGTTTTTATACTATTGAAGGTTCTATGCTCCCCCATTTGTTGGCACGATTAACCACTTCCCGCCCAAGGTACGTCATACGACATCCTGGACTTTGAGCGGGGATATCTGAATGATGGGTGCAGCTACACGCATCATCCAGATATCCTCTCTTTCGGCTGGCATTTCAGACACTTGATCATTCTTGCAGGAGGGGACGTCGCTGCCCTCCGGTGCTTCTACCGGCTTGCCCATGCAATCGGCGAGCCGGAGAAGGAATCCGCTGTAAGTTGTTCATAGAGATTTCCAAGGGACAGATGGTCCCTGGCCATCTCTGACCTTTTGGAGGCCTGGGCGCGACCTCATGACGACACGCCCGCCTGGCGGAAGTAAACCTTGCCAGGGACTCGGCTGGAAAGGCTGCGATTTGTTTATTTTTTTTCTTTTGATCTTGATCCTGGAGGAGAGATGTGGGGTCTTATAGACCTCTCGTCTCTCCATGAAGAGGACCTGTCACAAATTATTCTTATTACAAGAGATGTTTACATTCCTTGTAATAGGAATAAAAGTGATCAAAAACATTTTTTTTAAATGGGAAGTATTAAAAAATAAAAAATTCTAATAAAAAAAAATTTTTTTAAAGCATGCTCGCACACAGAAATGAATGCATACGTACGTCGCGCCCTCATATTTAAACAGTGTTCAAACCACAAATGTGAGCTATCGCCCCAAATATTAGAGTGAGAGTAACAATTCTAGCCCAAGACCTCCTCTGTAACTCTAAACATGTAACCTGAAAATTTTGAAAGCGTTACCTATGGAGATTTTTAAGTACCAAAGTTTGATGCCATTCCACGTGTGCGCGCAATTTTAAAGCGTGACATCATCTTTCACGTTATACAAAAAAATTGGGCTAACTTTCCTGTTTTAGGTTGTGTTTTTGTTTTTTTGTTTTTTTCTTTCTTTTTTTTTTGGGTTTTTTTTTTTCCCCCCTAAAATGCATTTGAAAAATCGCTGCGCAAATACCGTGTGACCTAAAAAGCTGCAACGACCGATATTTTATTCCCTAGGGTCTCTGCTTAAAAAAAAAAACATATATATAATGTTTGGTGTTCTGAGTAACTTTCTAGATAAAATATGATTTTTACATAAAGGGGAGCAAAGTGCCGGAATTGACCCGGATGGGAAGTGGTTAAAGTCCCTTCCCCTGTGGTTGTTGAGGTCCCCTCCTCTTTTTTGGGATGTGGCCCTCCCTCTTACAGGGGTTATGTTGTGGTTTTTGTTTTATTGCTTTTACAAACACTTTAAACTGACTGGTCACCTGTAATCTATACCCCATTTGTGTTTTCATACTGTCACATTGATTAAGCCAGACTGTGCTCATAGTGTTATTGAATGTATAATTGGAGACCACTATGACTTACTATGACCCGTCTTGTTTTCAAGGTTCTGTCCGCCCTGGATATCCTGCAGCCCCCTCAGATCGACTGCTTCGAAGAGATGTATCCTTTATGAGGACAAGGCATTGTGGGGAGGTTTATGTAAATGACGTGTGTTGCTTGGCCTCCAGTGTTTGGATTCAGAAGGCCGGGTCAACTACACAGGGTGGGACTGACCATTATAATGAGGATCAGTCCATCCAAATTTGGTGAAAACAAATGCTTTAAAGTGGAAGTAAACCGCATCCAAAAAAAATAAAAATTGGGCAGTTTAAGTCCTAATATGCTAGTATGCACCAGATACTAGCACATTATGACCGATTTTCCTGAAAAGAGAGCCCCCCCACAGTGCGCTATTGCCGCTAAAGGCGCTTCCATCTTCACCCGGTTTTCTTTCTGGGTTCACAGGCTTCAGCTATCTGATTGGCCGAGCCAGCGATGATGTCACTCCCACTCAAGTGTGTATGTTGTCGCTGTTTACAGCAGGGCTCTCGGGGAATGGCAGGGATATGCCGTTCCTTCAGGTGAGGACACCGGCTGCATCTAAAGTAAATATCTCCTAAATGGCCCACGTTTAGGAGATATTTACAGTACCTATAGGTAAGTCTTATTATCAGCATTACCTATAGGTGAAATTCATACAAGGGGGTTTACTCCCACTATAATTATTACAGCATGAGTGGATGACTATTACACCTTCCCAGCAATGCAGATGATGATGATTTGGATTTGCAACATGGGGTTTATATTGGGTTTTACAAAAGGCCTTTTTTTTATCTTAACACAAAAAAAAAAAAAAAAAGTAAAAGTACCCGTATTTATCGGCGTATAACACGCACAGGTGTATAACACGCACATTAACTTTAAGAGGGAAGTTTCAGGGAAAAAAAATTAAATTTTAAATATGGAACTTTGAAGCAAAATAAGGGTCAGTGCCCATCTGTAGTCTCACCATTGCCACCAATGCAGCCTCATCAATGCCCATCTGCAGTCTCAATGCAACCTCATCAGTCCTGATCAATGCAGCAGCCTCACCATTGCCATCAGTGCAGCCTGATTGATGCCCATTTGCAGCCCAGAGGGGACAGGGAGGGGGCAGGACGAGCGCCGAAAGATTATATACAGTGAGAATCTCCTATGATAGACAGAACAGTGATCCAATGGCGGCCCAGGAGACGGGACTTCCTATTACAGAGGCCGCCAAGTAAACAGGAGTTTCTGTATGTAATCTGACAGCGCTCATCCCGCCCCCCTCCCTGTCCCCTCCGAGGCATCTAAAGTTGAAGTATTGGCGTATAACACGCACATACTTTTTCACCCTAAAAATTGGGTGCAAATAGCGAGTGTTATACGCCAATAAATACAGTATTTATTGCAGAAATGTCCTCAATCACTTCAATACCGGGCACTTTTAACCCCCTCCTGCCCAGGCCAATTTTCAGCTTTCAGCGCTGATACACTTTGAATGACAATTGCGCGGTCATACAACACTGTACCCAAACTAATTTTTATCCTTTTTTTTTTTTTCCCACACAAACAGAGCTTTCTTATGGTGGTATTTAATCACCACTGGGGTTTTTTTTTTTTTTTTTTGCTAAACGAGGGAAAAAAGATTAAAAAAAAAAATCTTTTGTTTTTGTTATAACATTTTGCAAATAATTTCTCCCCATAAATTTAGGTCAAAGTGTATTCTGCTGCATTTCTTTGAAAAAAAAAAAAAAACCCAAATCAGCGTATATGTTATTTAGTCTGTAGGAGAGAGTCCACAAACTATAGTATATATCTGAAAATTGATCAATCCTGATGTACTGACGGACTATCTCATTTCTTGAGGCTAGGATAGTAGAGATACACCCCCCCCCCCCTCCAAATGACTTCCTTTTGGAAAGTAGACTGTCCAACGTATTTATTAGGAGGCATGATGAGTTTTTTTGAAGTTGTAATCTTTTTTTTTGTCCCAATGTTTTGGAAAATTTAAGAAAAAAAGAACGCAACAAATCACTTTTTTTAGTTTGTTAATACAGTGTTACCATGGCAACACTATACTACTCTAGGGTGGTGATCTGATTTTTTTTTTTTTTTAACATATTGATTATAACAGTGAATTTCACTGTTCTAAGCAACAATTTTTTTGTTTCTGAATGAAGTCTAATCATTCAGCGTTTACTATTGTGATTAGCTGTTATTGGCCACAGCTAATCACAGATGGGCCGTGACTGGCACTGTCTGTACCATGTGATCATTGTGATCAATCACAGGTCAACTACTTAAGCGTGTAAGCTCCTTGAGGGCAGGGACTATTGTTATATATATATATATATATATGTATATGTGTGTGTGTGTGTGTATATATAGCGGTACATTGACAGTGCTATAGAAGTACCTGCAATAAAAATAAATATGCAGTAGTACACAATAAATGGCATGTATGGAAGCCATCCATTGATTGTATTGTGTACAATGTTATTTGCTGTGATTGATCACATCGACGGTATGACACCGGCATACTGGTACACTGATCTGGCATCAGGCTATGTTCAGTGGCCACAGCGGGTGACAGATCATGCCGCAGCGTGGCCCATTTCTTTAGAGGATGTAATATGATGCCCACCCAGAATGGTGAATGCCCACCCTATAGTAAAATGACAAGGTGTTAAAGTGGAATTCCAGCTATACCTAACATGCTTAAATTCTGTCCCCTCCCACCTCCTTACACGTATGCTAAATAATCTGTGTAAGAATGTGTGCCCTTACCTATTTTCTGGCTGCTCCAGTCCGGTCACATGAACCGGTGTCTTGTCGAATACAGTCCCCCATCAAATAGTGTCCGCCCTGTACTGCGCAGGCGCAGTACGGAGGACAAACGAGACGCCGAAAGTCTCAGAAGTTCAACAGCTGATCATCAGCTGTACACGCCGCCTGTGCTTTTATTCTCACCCTATGTCCAGGATCATTCCCTACTATCCAAGTGGACATAGAGTTAGAATAAATAGATGCCGAGTGCAGCGAGGCCGTGCCCGAAGCGTGGCGAGCGAAGCGAGCCCCCCAGGGGCCCTCTTACACAGCCATCACTAATAAGTGCCCGAGCGCCGTGTACAGCTGATGTTCAGCTGATCAACTTCGGACACTTTCGGCATCTCCTTCTCCTCCGTACTGCGCAAGCGCTGCGCCTGCGCAGTACGGGGCGGACACTATCCGATAAGAGGACAGTTCTCGTCAGAACACCGGCTCCCCTGTGTTAGCCAGCAGGGCTGCAGGGGGATAGGAGGGAGCACCGACAATAGATGGGCCATTGAAGTCTATGGGTGATGTCACCCCTCCAGGCACTACCAGTCGTCCTTTAGTGCTCTCTCCTCTCCCAAGCAGCTGATATGGGCTGAATAGGCAAGTATATACATCTTTCTTACACATGTTTGTCAGCATAGGTATTCGGAGGGGGGAGAGGGACAGTTTTAAGGATAGTTGGGTGTAAGCTGGGATTCCAATGATTATTTCACAAGACAAAATACCTGTGTGAGAAGCCTTGGATGAAAGCAGTGTTCTGTTTTAGGGGCAGTGCTGTTGAGTTTCAGTGTCACTGTCCAAAATGGTGTTGTTTTTTGCTCTCTCCCTCCATTCAGTCGTTTATGATCTTTGACTTTCTGGCCTCATCAGATATGTGATCACAGAGCTGATGCAGACTGACCTGCACAAGGTGATCGTGTCCCCACAGCCGCTGAGCGCCGACCATATCAAGGTCTTCCTGTACCAGATTCTGCGAGGTGAGCGGTGCTGGAGGCCACAAGTGTGTTTATTCCTGATTATAATGGGATTGTTCTGATATACTGACACACAGCTGTGTGTCCTGCTTTCCTTCATTTCCTGTCCATAGATTGGGTGCCACAGGGACAGGAAGTGAGGGTGAATCTTTTCAGTAGAGCCCAAGACTGCAATAAGTCTCATTTTTGGTTTAAAAAAAAAAAGAATTGAATTTGGCTTTATAGGCATTCATGTATGTGAACTGCACCCCTTGCATAGGATAATACCGTTTAGCTGGTCTTGTGACTCCGGCACTACTTCCAGACTGCAGAGCCAGCTCTGTGACCTCCCTCTACCCAACTGCAGTACAGATAGGTCACAACCCCCTCCCCCATCCTGCCCCCAGCCTGCTGATTGGGCAGTGAAGAATTGGCACACTTCCAGAGCAATGGCAGCTGGTGGTATAGTTCTGGGGGGGGGGGCGGCAAATGGTGCACCCACAGCCGCTTCCTGATTGGCGACTGAGGGGAATCAGTATTCATTCGCTATTGTCACACAACTGGGTGGGCTTGGGGCGCAGTGCTCTGTGTCCCGAGCCAACACTTTTTTGAAGCCTGTTAGAGCCTCTGGCTTTAAAAGAAAAAACACAAAAAAAAACCCAGATTGGAATCCATGCATCCGGCGTCCCGCATGTAGATTAGGGGGCTGGGCGCATGGATAGGGGGGCAGCGCCTGTATGGACGGGCCGCCACTGATCCAGAGGTGCCAGTAGAAAAGGTAAAGTGTGTATGACGGCCTCCACTAGCGCTACTCCACTGACCATGGCTCTGACACCTTTCACTCTGCCCACAGGAATCCCTCCTTGGGCGGGGCGAAACGCGCCGGAGACATGGTAAGTGAAGCAGCGCTATCTGAGGCCGTCGCGTACACTTTACATAGACCAGGCTGGGTGAGCGGCGTCTTAAACTTTTTTTTTTCTTACTAGCAGGCATCTAGTGTTGGCAGCATTGTGCAATGCCAGCCCTATCCAGTCTGAGACCTATTGTACAATAATAGGAAGCGAAAATGTACACGGGTTAAGGTGCCAACACCAGCTTTATTTTACAGTGCGTTTTACTGATCACATTTGAGGATTTTAGCTGTATTTTATGTATCTGAATGATGGTGGGTGGGAGAAAAATGGAGGCGGGACCAATTTAGGACCAAGCATAACTATTTTTCTGAATAACCAGAAGAAAAGTAATTGCTATGAAGCACCTGAGCTGACATTTAACCCCTTTGGTGTTTTTTTTTTGTCCCCCCAGGACTGAAGTACTTACACTCCGCTGGGATCCTGCACAGAGACATCAAGCCAGGAAACTTACTGGTCAACAGCAACTGTGTGCTCAAGGTGTGATTTCTTCCCTCCCCCAGGCTGTGGTTCTTAACATCAGTCCTCAAGTACCCCCAACAGGCCATGTTTTGTGAATTTCTCTTGGATAAAATAGCTGTTCAAAATACCAAGCCATCGACTCTGATTTTAAAGAACCTGTGCACGATAAAGGAAAACCTGCAAACATGGTCTGTTGGGGGTACTTGAGGACTGAGTTTAGGGCTGCAACTAACGATTATTTTCATAATCGATTAGTTGGCCGATTATTGTTTCGATTAATCAGTGAATAACCTTAGAAAAAAGTGTGGTGTATAATTTAGTTAATATGTAAAGTTTTTTTAAAAAAGGTAATTTATTCTTAAATATCTCTATGCAGTGGTAAATATAAATAACCAACTATATTGTTGGGGAGCAAAATATCTAATCCACTCTGAGAATAACAGACAGAAGAGAGATACTGTATATACTATTAGAGGAGATATACTGTATATACTATTAGAGGAGATATACTGTATATACTATTAGAGGAGATATACTGACTATATTGATCTGTGTGGCCAGTATAAGGCTCAGTGCACACCTATGCAGTGCTTTTTGCTGTGCGTTTTTGATTTTTGCACACGTGATTGTGCTGCGATTTGCGTTTTTGCTATTTTTTTGGCCAATTGGGCAGATTAAAAAACAAATTGCTGCGAAAACGCATTACATGCTTTTCTGCAGCTTTTCCATTGAAGTATATTGAACCAAAAAAGCACTGTTTTGCGTTTTAAAATTCCTTGACCCTTTCCAAATACACAGCGGCTGAAAAAGCATAGATGTAAACTTGTCCCGTAGGAAACCATGTAAATAAACTGTAGTGCGTTTCTGCAAAAAGCACCAAAAAAAACACATAGATGTGAACCAGGTCTAAGACGTTTAGTAACATAATGGGGTTAAAAAAACTAAAATTAGCCCTTTATAGTACATAAAAAGCAGATAATCACTACTGTAAGGGGTTAATTATTTATTTTATTTTTCTGTAGAACTGTGAAAGTAATATTTACAGTAGCAATTATTTGCTCTTTTTGTACTGTAAATGACTCCTTTTTAGTTTTTTTTTTTTTTTAACCCATTATGTTACTGGCCGATTAATCGATTATAAAAATAGTAATCGATTAATTTCATAATCGATTCGCTGACGATTAATCAATTAGTTGTTTCAGCCCTAACTTGAGTTTGAGAACCACTGGTGTAGAATGAACTGTTATAGGAGAGGTGCCCCGTGCTGTGTACTCTATCCACTCAACATCCAGAAGAATCCCCACTTTACCCTTCATGACCAGACCATTTTCTTGTTTTTGTGGCACTGTGCTTTAACTGACAATTGCGCGGTCATGCAACGCTGTACACAAACTTTGTGCGTCGGATTTGTGTACACACGATCGGAATTTCCGACAACGGATTTTGTTGTCGGAAAATTTTATAGCCTGCTCTCAAACTTTGTGTGTCGGAAAATCCGATGGAAAATCTGACCGTGTGTACAGGGCATAACACTTTGTGGGGACCAGTGCTACAAATATGCACTGCCGCTGTACTAATGACACTGGCAGGGAAGGGGTTAACATTGGGGACGATCAAAGGGTTAAATGTGTGCCTAACCAGTGTTTGTGTGTACTGTGAGCTGTTTTTACTAAGGGAAGTGCTGCATTTTATTCACTGCTTTGCAGGGAAACAAACCGCCACATCCCCACTGACAGGACAGAGCTCTGTGTTTACACTTAAAGAGCTATGTCCTGTGTTCCTCCTCCTCGCTGCAAGAAATTTGATTTTGTTGCATATGTTTTTATGGTGCTATAAAAACATATCCAATAAAATCAAATTTCTTGCGGCGAGGAGGAAGACAGGACAGAGCTCTGTGTATATATATGTATGTGTATGTATGTGTGTGTGTACCAAAAGAAAGCTCTATTTGTATGAAAAAGATATATAAATTTCATTTGGGTACAGTGTTGCATGACCGCACAATTGCCAGTTAAAGTAGTGCAGTGTTAAATGGCAAAAAATGGCCTGGTCTTGAAGGGGGGGTAAAACCTTCTGAAAGTCAGGTGCCTAAACTTGATGAATCTGTATTTTCTTTGAACTAACTTTGCCCCAGATCTCAGTAACTGATTTGGCTCCATCTGCACATCCCGCCTGTCTGTAATCTGCCTGCTTTTCCTCCGTGGCTCTGCGCAGATCTGTGACTTCGGTTTGGCTCGGGTAGAGGAACTGGATGAGTCTCAGCACATGACCCAGGAAGTGGTGACCCAGTACTACCGGGCCCCGGAGATCCTTATGGGAAGCCGGCATTACCAAAACGCCATTGACATCTGGTCCGTGGGCTGTATCTTCGCTGAGCTGCTGGGGAGGAGGATCCTGTTCCAGGCCCAAAGCCCCATCCAACAGGTATGAGTGGTGCCACGGTCAGAGTCCGGCCTTCATTTATTCCACACGGGATCTTACAAGACTCTCTAACTTTTTTTTTTTTTTTTTTCTCCCCCCTGCATTGAAGCCCTTACTAAATGCACCATACTTGCAGTACATGTATAAAGGAGCCCGACTGGACAATCACCAGGCCCAGTCACTGCTGTGTTAGGTGGAGGATGATGTCATCGACCTTTTCTGAGCTCTGACACCATCAGATGAGCTCACACAGGGTTCAGGCATCTGTCGGAGTTTAGGATTGCACAATGAAGAGTAGAATTGGGTCTGGGCTGTCAGAACACGTCACTTTAACCTGAATGAGCAACACGATCGAAACTCTTTTAAAGTGCAATGCAGATAACACATTGTATTGTACTAACCAAATTGCAGTTTAAAAAAGGAGAACCATAGGCAAAACCTTTTTTTAGTTTTGGATAGAGTGGAGAGGGATTAGAATGCTTGTCAGTTTTTATTGCCGTCTGTGCCCCTGCTAAGGAGATTCACCTTCTCTATATGTCCTCTTTACCATTACCCTGTTTCCCCGAAAATAAGACCTAGCGTGATTGTCAGTGATGGCTGCAATATAAGCCCTATCCCCCAAATAAGCTCTACCCTGTTTCCCCGAAAATAAGCCCTACCCTAAAAATAAGACCTACAAGGACTTTAACTAGGGCTTATTTGGGGGTAGAGCTTATATTGCAGCCATCACTGACAATCACACTAGGTCTTATTTTCGGGGAAACAGGGTATCAATGAAAGTGAAAGAAAATCCCCAAATTTTGGATTGTCCCCAGAAAAGTAATAAATCTTCCAATGGGGACACTAGTTCTGGTGACCAAGGAATTCCCTTAATTTGCAGGGATTTCCTCGCACTTCCGGTTTGGCTATAGGACAGGAAGTGATGGGAAGTCTCCGCAATGGGACACAGATGGCGAAAAAATCAAAAAAATCTCATGGTTATGACCCTCCCTTGCCCTATCCAAAATAAAAAAAGGGGAAAAAAAAGTTCTGCTTTTTTAAACTGCAATTTGGTTAGTACAATACAATGTGTTATCTGCATTGCAAGCATGATCTTTTTTTAGGAATTAGTTATTGTGATTTTTTTCTAGAGATGGGGACACTGACTCACCATAAAACATATAACGCATTGCAAAGGAAGTGGCCCATTAAAATAAATGATTCCTCCTGTACCTTGAACATTGACAGGATGAGGAAGTGTACATTGATGCTCACAGATCAAACAGGAGGAAAACATTCAGAATATTAGGCTTTTAAACAGATTATGCTGAACGGACTCTGACTTTGGTCCTGGTTAAAGCTCAGGAAGTCTCACTAGTTTGCTCTCTTCTCCCAGCCTGTCGCTGAGTTACAGGTTGAGAGAGCGAGAGATCAAATAGTTTTGTGTTTATCACAACCTGCTCCAATTTCTGCATTCCTTAGGGATGGCATCCCTTTCCCTGTCACCTCCCTTCCTGCAGCTTCCTGGGACATGTCACAGATCCCAAGAGGCTGCAGGACCATTCACAAAGCGCCACACAATCTCGCGCATGTGCAGCAGGGCGTTCTTGTATCCAAGATGGCAGCCTCAGGGACCTGAAGTGGTAAGGAGAGCTGGCTGCAGGAAAACGGCGCCGGACCCCAGGCACTAGTAAGTACCTGATTTTTGAAAGTCGGCCGCTACAGTAGCTGACTTTAAAGGGGGGGAACCCTGAAGTTTCTCCTTTAAAGAGGGACTATAGCGTATCTGTGGGCCCATATTGTGTAAGATTAAGTTTATCTAATGTTTGGTTTTGACGGGTCGTTTGCGTTTTCAATATTGTGTGTTATGTACTAATTTTGTCTCCCTTTAGTGGCTGTGATCAACTGCTGAGATAAAATCCCAGTTACATAGAGAATGTACAGTATTCTTATTTTTTTGTATAGTGCTGACAATTTGCATTCTGTACTTCCACATCAATACCTGCCCCCAAGGAGCTTACAATCTAAATCTCGCATGCACATACTAGGCCCAGTTTAGACAGGAGTCGGTTAACCTACCGGCATGTGGGCAGGGCCGTCTTTAATATTGATTGGACCCTGGGCAAACATTTTATTGGGGCCCCCCTCCAGCTAGACTCAAAATGAGTTTACTGCAGCAGATTAGGTAGCGATTATGATTGGCTGCTAGAGGTTACAGCACATTATTTCCGCTTGCTGATTGGTTGCTAGAGGTTACAAAACATCATTACTGCTCATTAATTGATTTCTAGCGGTTACTGCAAATCATTATTGCTCACTGATTGGTTGCTAGAGGTTACTGTGCATCATAACCTCTGCATCAAATTGTGGGTGTGGCCAAACTGCACTAGCATTGAGGGGTGCACTACATAAAGAGTGCATAGTTGAAAGGTGTGCTACATACAGGATTGAAGGGAGCACTATGTACAGAATGCAGCATTCAAGGGTACGCTAGGTATAGAATGCAGGGATGGGGGGGGGGGGTGCTAGGTGCAGAGTGCAAGGTTGTGGGGTGCGCTATGTGCAGAATGCTGGGTTGAGGGGAACAATATGTGCAGAGTGCAGGGTTCATGGGTGCGCTACATACAGAGTGCAGGGTTCAGGGGTAAGCTATGTACAGAGTGCAGGGTTAATGGGTGCACTAGGTGCAGGGGTGAGGTGGGTGCAGGGATACATGGCTCTCCTCCCCTCCAGATTCCAGTACAGAGCTCCACACTCCACTCTCCCCCAAGTACAAGGCAAAACTCTCCTCCCTCAAAGCCCCCCCCCCCCATTCCAGTACAGAGTTTTCCTCTGTCCCAAATGCTACTCACAGGCACAGCATGTTGTCCTCCGATGTCCGTGCAGCATACCAGTTTGAGGCAGATCATAGAGAGTGTGTGTGTAAAGAATGATCAGAGCGGCTGCCAGGAGAGGAGGAGCGCTGTCACTTGGAAATACAGAAGCAGCGCTTCTGTATTTCCAAGTGACATTAGCGAGCAGCCAGCATGCGACCAGCACCGGAGGTGTCCGAACTCCGGCGGGCAGCGCAGGGCCCTGGGCAGCTTCCCCTTTTGCCCCACGTTAGAGACGGCCCTGCATGTGAGAGGCAATTGGAGTACATGGAGGAAACCCATGTCAACACAGGGAGAACGTGAAAACGCCATTTAGATGGTGTCTTCAGTCTGCGCTTGCCTGGAAGAGAGGAACAGTAAATTAAAGTCACTGTGCAGCATGTCTGTCTAGGAAAGGGGGGGAAAAACAAAAAACATGACTATAAAATTTTAGGGGCTGCTTGTTGTCTTGTAATTTAAGCGTGGCTGACCAATTCCTCCCCTGTCCATCATTCTTACTGAAAGTCTTTCTGTAGACACTGTTGGGGGTTAATTTACTAAAACTGGAGAGTGCAAAATCTGGTGCAGCTGTGCATAGAAACCAGAATCGGCTTTCAGGTTTTATTGTCAAAGGCTAAGTTGCCGGTTCACACTACAGCGACTTGGGATCCGACTTGTAAGACCTCAAGTCGCTGGAAATAAGAAATTCCATTCTTGTGAATGAGAGCCGTCGCACTACTGAAGTCGCTCAGACTTCAGAAAAGGTTCCTGTACTACTTCAAGGCAACTTGTACCCATAGATTTCAATGGAAGTCTCCTCCAAGTCGGATCCCCATCTATAATAAAGCGACTTTACAGGAAAAAGAAAATAATTTACCCAGGAAGAGAACCGGGACAACAATTATGTCACAAGAGCTGATTAGCTCTGATTGGCCACAGGCAAAGTCGCCTGTCCCGGAGGTGACTTGAAGTCTCCTCCACATCGCTTTTCAAAGTCGCACTGTAAGTTGGGTTGCCCCTGTGTGAACTGGCACTTAATTGAACAAGCTGAAGCTAGAAGCTGATTGGCTACCATGCCTAGCTGCACCAGATTCTGATTGCCTCAGTCATAGTAAATCTCCCCCTTTTGTGTTTATCTATAGCAAATGAAAAGGAGTTTCGTTACATGTATCATGGATGGTGAAGGCAATTGTGTTTCCTCTACATAGTGATGTCAGTTGTTTGGGTGGCCATGGCCCATGTCTTTCTTCTTTTTTTTTATTTTTTTATTTTTTGTGTCACCTGACCACCTTCTCCTATGTCTAACCAGCTGGACCTGATCACAGACCTCCTGGGAACGCCGCCTCTTACTGCCATGCGGTCCGCCTGCGAGGGAGCCAGAGCCCACATCCTACGCGGCCCCCACAAGCCGGTAATTTATCACAAAGGAACCATAGTGAATGGATAAGTTGCTGGGTTTGATGGCAGTGTTGGCCATAGCAGCCAATCCAGTACTTGCAGTGCCTTCAAAAAGTATTCATACCCATATATATATATATATATATATATATATATATATATATATATATATATATATATATATATATATATATATATATATATATATATATATATATATATATATATATATATATATATATATATATATACACACACACACACATTGAAAAAGTATTCATACCCCTTGCAATTTTATATATATATATATATATATATATATATATATATATATATATATATATATATATATATATATATATATATATATACTCGAGTATAAGTCGAGGCCCTAATTTACCACAAAAAAATGGGAAAAACGTATTGACCCGAGTATAAGACGAGGGTGAGAAATGCACAGCTACTGTAAGTGGAAAAGAGGGTCAACAATGCCCATTTGCAACATCACTGTGCCCATTTGCATGCCTCACTGTGCCCATTTGCAGCTATAGGTCCCCCAAACTTCAAACTCGGTAGTTAAGGGTTCCTAGATGCCCCCTAGCTGCAGCCAAAATTTGGGGTCTCTGAACCCAAAGGGTCCCGAAATGACATTGCTGCAGATTGGACACAGTTGACCAACTTTGGGGCCCCGTATCTCGGAACCCCAAATTTGGTGTGCAAACCCAGTGGAACTAGCACCATAAAATATCCAAAGCTGGGGATTCTAGAACCAAGTGGCTCCTAAAATCGGTTCAGAAAATGTCAAGCACTTTTCTGCAGCAGAGAATGACATTTTCCGAACTGATTTTGGGGCCCCGTATCTCGGGGCCACTTAGTGCTAGGAACTCCAGCTTTGGATATGTTGTGGTACTAGTTCCACTGGGTTTGCACACTAAATTTGGGGTTCCTAGCATTAAGTGGCCCCGAGATACGGGGCCCCAAAGTCTGTTCAGAAAATGAAATTTTTTGCTGCAGAAAAGTGCTTGACTCGAGTATAAGTCGAGGGGGGCACTTTTAGCACAAAAAAATGTGCTGAAAAACTCGACTTATACTCGAGTATATACGGTATATATATTTATTAGAAGCTGGAACCTAGTTGATTTGAGAACACTTTCATTCTGTTTTACAGCAAAGGTGGGGGGGGGGGGGTCTTATTGCAGTAAAGTGACAGAATTAATGAACTGTTTAGAAATGTTCCTTTTAGTCACTTGAAGTACTGCATGTTGGTTGTGCTTTTGTTGGTGACGGGTCCTCTTTAGCTCACTGTTCTCTTGTCTCTTTGGCAGCCATCTCTCTCTGTCCTGTATATGCTGTCTGGTGAAGCCACTCATGAAGCCGTTCACCTCCTGTGCCGAATGCTGCTGTTTGATCCGGTAAGTCATCCTCTGCAGGCCCACATCTTCCAAAGTGTCAGCCCTTTTAGATCTTAGCCAGGCAAAAAGAAGTCTTAGATACTTCTAAAAGCCTTATTTATTTTTTATAGATTACGGTTAAAGTGAAGCTCCACTTGTTTGCTTCCTCTGCTGCCACATTTGGCACCTTTCGGGGGCGGATACCTGTCAAAAGGTATCCACTCCCACTTCCAGGTAAAACCACTGCAATCGTTGTGCGGACGATCTACATTTTCAGCCCCCTGCTGCCTTCTGGGACACGCGCAGGTCCCAGAAGACAGCGGGGGACCATTCAGAAAGCGCAATTTGCACATGCACAGTAGGTAACAGGCTGTATAGCCGTAAGGCTTCACTTTGTTTCCCTTAGTGAAGATACTTACGCTTGCACCTGGAGCCAATAAACGGAGCCACTTGGGGTACCGACATTGCGGGATCCCTGTAAAAATATAAACAGAAAAAGTGTTTCTCCTGCGCTTGTGCAGGTGGTATTAATGTAAAATAGTAGTAATTTCGAATGGTAAGTAGTATAGGACGACCATGCATGTCCTGCTGCCTAAACTGACCAGGGGTGGTCCGAAAGAGGCTGAGTGGAAATGAGGGGATGGAAGGCGCGTGAATCAAAGTGATCTAGTTTATTCATAAACAAAATACCGTATATACTCGAGTATAAGTCGTTCCGAGTATAAGTCGAGGCCCTAATTTACTACAAAAAAAATGGGAAAAACTTATTGACCCGAGTATAAGACGAGGGTGAGAAATGCACAGCTACTGTAAGTGGAAAAGAGGGTCAACAATGCCCATTTGCAGCATCACTGTGCCCATTTGCATGCCTCACTGTGCCCATTTGCAGCCAAAGGTCCCCTGAACTTCAAACTCGGTAGTTAAGGGTTCCTAGATGCCCCCTAGCTGCAGCCAAAATTGATTTGGGGTCTCTGAACCCAAAGGGTCCTGAAATGACATTGCTGCAGATGGACACAGTTGACCGAATTTGGGGCCCCGTATCTCGAGGCCACTTAGTGCTAGGAACCCCAAAGTTGGTGTGCAAACCCAGTGGAACTAGCACCATAAAATTCCCAGAGCTGGGGTTTCTAGCACCAAGTGGCCCCGAGATACAGGGCCCCAAAAATCAGTTCAGAAAATGTCAAGCACTTTTCTGCAGCAGAGAATGACATTTTCCGAACCAGTTTTGGGGCCCCGTATCTCAGGACCACTTGGTGCTAGAAACCCCAGCTTTGGATATGTTATGGTACCAGTTCCACTAGGTTTGCACACCAAATTTGGGGTTCCTAGCACTAAGTGACCCTGAGATATGGGGCCCCAAAGTCGGTTCAGAAAATGTCAAGCACTTTTCTTCAGCAGAGAATGACATTTTCCGAACCGATTTTGGGGCCCCGTATCTCGGGGTCACTTAGTGCTAGGAACTTCATCTTTGGATATGTTGTGGTACCAGTTCCACTGGGTTTGCACACCAAATTTGGGGTTCCTAGCACCAAGTGGCCCTGAGATACGGGGCCCCAAAGTCGGTTCGGAAAATGAAATTTTTTGCTGCAGAAAAGTGCTTGACTCGAGTATAAGTCGAGGGGGGCACTTTCAGCACAAAAAAATGTGCTGAAAAACTCGACTTATACTCGAGTATATACGGTAGATGAGTACAAAGAATCACTACGAATTCATACAAACTAGGTTACAAGATGTTCATTAAAAATGAGTTCTGCCCATGCAAGGGCAAATGATCAAGGTAGGCTAATGCGTTTCGAGGTGTTCCCTCTTCATCAGAGCCTTGGAAAGTAGAAGAAAGTCTGTAGGATGTGGTAGATATACATGAAGAGGGGTGGCTGATTAGATGCATCACATTGTGGGTGATGTATTCTCCTTTACTCCAGAGGTATCCACATCATATCGCTCTAGATGAGATAAATACCAAATGTATGTGGGTATAATTTGGGGTTCTAGTAGAAGGCACATGTGTACAAAGTGTTAGGATTATACATTGTAATTACTCTACAGACAAGAGACGTATAAAAAAATTTTTGAATCATTGAGCCATTGAAACATTTAAAACACTTAGGCTAAAAATGATTTACCGTATTTATCGGCGTATAACACGCACCCCAAGTTTAGGAGGGAAGTTTAAGGAAAAAAAACTTACATTAAAATGCCCATCTATGCAGCCTTGTCTGTCTATCTGCAGCCTTTTCAGTGTCAGTGCAGCCTTGTCAGTGCAGCTTTGCCCCAGTGCAGCCTTGTCAGTGCAGCTTTGCCCCAGTGCAGCCTTGTCAGTGCAGCTTTGCCCCGGTGCAGCCTTGTCAGTGCAGCTTTGCCCCGGTGCAGCCTTGTCAGTGCAGCTTTGCCCCGGTGCAGCCTTGTCAGTGCAGCTTTGCCCCGGTGCAGCCTTGTCAGTGCAGCTTTGCCCCGGTGCAGCCTTGTCAGTGCAGCTTTGCCCCGGTGCAGCCTTGTCAGTGCAGCTTTGCCCCGGTGCAGCCTTGTCAGTGCAGCTTTGCCCCGGTGCAGCCTTGTCAGTGCAGCTTTGCCCCGGTGCAGCCTTGTCAGTGCAGCTTTGCCCCGGTGCAGCCTTGTCAGTGCAGCTTTGCCCCGGTGCAGCCTTGTCAGTGCAGCTTTGCCCCGGTGCAGCCTTGTCAGTGCAGCTTTGCCCCGGTGCAGCCTTGTCAGTGCAGCTTTGCCCCGGTGCAGCCTTGTCAGTGCAGCTTTGCCCCGGTGCAGCCTTGTCAGTGCAGCTTTGCCCCGGTGCAGCCTTGTCAGTGCAGCTTTGCCCCAGTGCAGCCTTGTCAGTGCAGCTTTGCCCCAGTGCAGCCTTGTCAGTGCAGCTTTGCCCCAGTGCAGCTTTGCCCCAGTGCAGCTTTGCCCCAGTGCAGCTTTGCCCCAGTGCAGCTTTGCCCCAGTGCAGCTTTGCCCCAGTGCAGCTTTGCCCCAGTGCAGCTTTGCCCCAGTGCAGCCTTGTCAGTGCAGCTTTGCCCCAGTGCAGCCTTGTCAGTGCAGCTTTGCCCCAGTGCAGCCTTGTCAGTGCAGCTTTGCCCCAGTGCAGCCTTGTCAGTGCAGCTTTGCCCCAGTGCAGCCTTGTCAGTGCAGCTTTGCCCCAGTGCAGCCTTGTCAGTGCAGCTTTGCCCCAGTGCAGCCTTGTCAGTGCAGCTTTGCCCCAGTGCAGCCTTGTCAGTGCAGCTTTGCCCCAGTGCAGCCTTGTCAGTGCAGCTTTGCCCCAGTGCAGCCTTGTCAGTGCAGCTTTGCCCCAGTGCAGCCTTGTCAGTGCAGCTTTGCCCCAGTGCAGCCTTGTCAGTGCAGCTTTGCCCCAGTGCAGCCTTGTCAGTGCAGCTTTGCCCCAGTGCAGCCTTGTCAGTGCAGCTTTGCCCCAGTGCAGCCTTGTCCCAGTGCAGCTTTGCCCCAGTGCAGCCTTGTCCCAGTGCAGCTTTGTGATAGATTAGATTCAAATATGGCGCAGGGATTCGTCGGAGCCGAGATACACATACCCGAGTGTTCTCGGCTTTTTTCAGCGCCGCTCACAGTCACGCCCAGTCCCACCCTATGATGGACATAACACAGGTCCAGGGGCGGGACTGGGCATGACGGTGGCGCCGAAAAGAGCCGAGAACACTCGGGTATGTGTATCTCGGCTCCGACGAATCACTGCAGTCTCGGCGCCATATTTGAATCTACGCACGGCTGTGTATGTCGGCGGCGACCGCGGCAATTGCCGCGATCGCTCCGATAACACAAAATCGGCGGGGATCGGCCTATAACACGCACCCACGATTTTCCCCTGATTTTTCAGGGGAAAAAAGTGCGTGTTATATGTTATATGCCGATAAATACGGTATTCTATCTCTATCATCTCTATCTATCATCTCTCTCTCTCTCTCTCTCTCTCTCTCTCTCTCTCTCTCTCTCTCTCTCTCTCTCTCTCTCTCTCTCTCTCTCTCTCTCTCTCTCTCTCTCTCTCATCTCTATTACAATATCACACAAAATGATTATCTATATGGATAAATGTATAATTCTTGTATACCCACTGAATATTTGTTTATCTAAAGATGCATGCTATGTGTAAATTTTTATACAGTTCTAATCACAGTTCATATGTCTTTCATAATATTGATTGGCATCTTAAGCAATTCTACCTATAATTTGTCCTAAATCACAACCTTATATTTTTACCTTATAACAGATGTATTTTAAAACATAATACTGACTGCACATATTTCAAATCTTTTCCTTCCTGATAGACAATTTAGTCACATATTATTCAGAGATTTTAGTTTGTGCTTGTCAGTTAGTGTAATATTAACACTGTCTCTCAGCCATTGTTCTAGGGAACAATCCTGAGTCAACATTGTGGTTTGACTAGGAAAGCAATATCATTGTCTGATACAATAGGACATATTTACACAAGTTCTCCTTGAATTTAAAAGTTTTGTAGCTTTCATTTACCCACCACAGATAGGTACCCATCTTCTTTGTTTTGTGAAATGGGACCTTATTGTTCCCACAAGTCTATTTCAACATGAGTTCTTGTATCTCAGCTTTTCAATGGGTCGTATAAATTAGTCACCTAATTCTAATGGGAGGGAAAAGTGTTCTTTTGGGAGCAAAATTTATTATTTCTTCATCATAATTACAACAGAAGTTTTTCCAAAGGAAACAATGTTAAATGGACTGTAATGCAAAAAGCACTAAAAATGCATAGGTGCGAATCAGGCCTAAGGGATCACTGCATAGGTGATTGTCCTTATATTAAAAGTCAGCAGCTACAGTATTTGTAGCTACTGACTTTTATATATTTTTTTTTTTGTGGATTTTGAGGGGAGGAGAGCAGGGGTGACCTGCTTGGGAGCTCTGCCTTAACACCTTCCCACCCAGCCTATAGCAGATTGTTGGCCAGGCGTGCCTTTTCGTCCTCCTGGCTGAATGTCCTATGATGTCCTCTCAAAAGGTGCTGCCATGTAGCAGCGCGATCTGTCACCAGCTGTGTCCACTGGACGCAGCCGATGCCTGATCAGTGTACCGACTCACTGCTGGTACCACCACTGTGACTAATTACAGCAGATCACATGACAGTTGTAAGCAATGGATGGCTTCCTTTCATGCCATCCATTGTGTGCAATCATGCTGCTAGCTGTGATTGGTCAATGTGATCACACGGTACAGACAGGGCCAGTCACAGCCCATCTGTTCCATGTGATTTAGCTCTGGCAAAATACAGCTAATCAAAACAAAACAAACTGAATCAGTTTAATTCAGTAACATGCTTGCCTATTGCAATGACACTGCTATAAGCAATCATGTGTTTAAACAAAAAAAAAAAAAATCCTGATCAGAGTAATGCAATGGGGTCAATGCACTAACCCATACTGCATGCAATAACATAGTCATGTGACTCCTTTGCATAAATTATCGCATGTGGTAATAAAATATTCGCTGCACTAAAAAAAAAAAAATGATTGTGCCGTATTTAACGCTGTGATGGAACCGTCCAGCACCCAGCTTGAGTGCTACCATCAGTATACAGCTTTCTCCAGTCTGGACATAGGAACCAGATATTATAGCTGACCATACAAGACTAGCCGACAATAGCTTGTATGAGAACTGCAACCCTTTTATTGAAAACACGCACAGAATTTATAGTACACCAGGTCAGGTGAGCCTGATCACATTATCGTATGCAAAGGAAATTGTATACAGAAATATAATTAACATAACTAAGGAAAAACCAACATATACTAAGATAATCCAACTCTAGCAACTAAAAGCTGACAGTGATATAACTAGTCACTTAAAAGGCCCTCTTCCTTACAGCCCTGGGCGGTGGTTGAGTTGTGGGGACTCCGGGCGGGGGACTTATTAGAATCTGCCCAAATGTGTGAATGAGTACTCGTTCACCAACAAAAGTGTAAGAAGTTCATAAAAACACAACACCGTTTTTGACGACAATTCTTCTTGTGTGGTGGTTTGTTTTGTTTTTTTTGTTTTTGTTTTTTTAATGTCCTACATGTAGATCCAATGTCCATTACGACGCCCGACAGACCCCAGAAAATAAAAATCTCCGGCCTTGACGAAGGCTCACGCCGTCTGCCTGCTCGGCTGTCTTACCGTTCTTAAATATCTGAGGCGGAGTCACCTGGTGGCCCTGCCCCATGTGAGGTCACCGCCCCAGCATGCTCCTAGCTGATGTCACAAGGGGGCGGAACCACCAGGTGACTCTATCCCTTAGCTCTTTATGAACTGGCAGACGCCAGGAGCCCTAATCGGGGCCGGAGGTTTTGTTTGTTTTTCTCCTTTTTTTTTTTTTTTTTTTTGGGTCAGTCGGTGCTGCGGGCGTCGTGATTGACAATAGATCTACTTCAGGGAATTTATTTTTTTTTATTTAGTAAAGGATTTGTCAAAAACTGTTTTTATTTGCTTTTTACACTGTTGGTGAATGTTCCTCATACGCTTTCACATGGAGGGGGGATCTAGGGGCCCCCTTGTTAAAGGGGGGCTTCCAAATTCCGATAAGCCCCCCAATCGCAGATTCCCACAATCACTGGCCAGTGTTGTCAGGAAGATGCCCTTGTCCCCATCAGCATGGGAACAAAGTGCTTTGGAGTTGGGGGGACAGAGTTGTAAACTCGTGCTGTGTCCAATCACCGCAGGGGGTGGGCACACGTGCCCAGCCCCCAGATGGAAGGCGCAATATATGTAATACTGTACATAGAAAATATATACAGCATCTCACAAGTGAGTACACCCCTCACATTTTTGTAAAAATTTTATATCTTTTCATGTGACAACACTGAAGAAATGACACTTTGCTACAATGTAAAGTAGTGAGTGTACAGCTTGTATAACAGTGTAAATTTGCTGTCCCCTCAAAATAACTCGATACACAGCCATTAATGTCTAAACCATGGCAACAAAAGTGAGTACACTCCTTAGTGAAAATGTCCAAATTGGGCCCAATTAGCCATTTTCCCTCCCCGGTGTTATGAGACTCCTTAGTGTTACAAGGTCTCAGGTGTGAATGGGGAGCAGGTGTGTTTAAATTTGGTGTTATTACTCTCACTCTCTCATACTGGTCACTGGAAGTTCAATATGGCATCTCATGGCAAAGAACTCTGAGGATCTGAAAAAAAGAATTGTTGCTCTACATAAAGATGGCCTAGGCCAGTGATGGCGAACCTTGGCACCCCAGATGTTTTGGAACTACATTTCCCATGATGCTCCTGCACTTCGCAGTGTAGTGAAGCATCATGGGAAATGTAGTTCCAAAACATTTGGGGTGCCAAGGTTCGCCATCACTGGCCTAGGCTATGAGAAGATTGCCAAGACCCTGAAACTGAGCTGCAGCATGGTGGCCAAGACCAAACAGCGGTTTAACAGGACAGGTTCCACTCAGAACAGGCCTCGCCATGGTCAACCAAAGAAGTTGAGTGCACGCGCTCAGCGTTACATCCAGAGGTTGTCTTTGCGAAATAGACGTATGAGTGCTGCCAGCATTGCTGCAGAGGTTGAAGGGTGGGGGGGTCAGCCTGTCAGTGCTCAGACCATACGTTGCACACTGCATCAAATAGGTCTGCATGGCTGTTGTCCTGGAGGGAAGCCTCTTCTAAAGATGATGCACAAAAAAGCCTGCAAACAGTTTGCTGAAGACAAGCAGACTAAGGACATGGATTACTGGAACCATGTCCTGTGGTCTGATGAGACCAAGATAAACTTATTTGGTTCAGATGGTGTGAAGTGTGTGTGTGGCAGCAACCAGGTGAGGAGTACAAAGACAAGTGTGTCTTGCCTATAGTCAAGCATGGTGGTGGAAGTGTCATGGTCTGGGGCTGCATGAGTGATGCCGGCACTGGGGAGCTACAGTTCATTGAGGGAACCATGAATGCCAACATGTACTGTGACATACTGAAGCAGAGCATGATCCCCTCCCTTCAGAGACTGGGCCGCAGGGCAGTATTCCAACATAACGACCCCAAACACACCTCCAAGACGACCACTGCCTTGCTAAAGAAGCTGAGGGTAAAGGTGATGAACTGGCAAAGCATGTCTCCAGACCTAAACCCTATTGAGCATCTGTGGGGCATCCTCAAATGGAAGGTGGAGGAGCACAAGGTCTCTAACATCCACCAGCTCTGTGATGTCATCATGGAGGAGGGGAAGAGGACTCCAGTGGCAACCTGTGAAGCTCTGGTGAACTCCATGTCCAAGGGGGTTAAGGCAGTGCTGGAAAATAATGGTGGCCACACAAAATATTGTCACTTTGAGCCCAATTTTGACATTTTCACTTAGGGGTGTACTCACTTTTGTTGCCAGCGGTTTAGACATTAATGGCTGTGTGTTGAGTTATTTTGAGGGGACAGCAAATTTACACTTATACAAGCTGTACACTCACTACTTTACATTGTAGCAAAGTGTCATTTCTTCAGTGTTGTCACATGAAAAGATAGAATATATTTAAAAAAATGTGAGGGGTGTACTCACTTTTGTGAAATACTGTGTGTTAGAAAAGAGAGCATTGTCTGAGTGGGGGGAAAAAAGGAAATGGAAGGTTTTACTTTTATCTTTAGCAATGACCTTTATCTTTGAATTGGTAGGCCCATAGCAGAAATGTAAATATGTACAGGAGAGTGCAAAAGCGGAAATGGGTAAAGAATATGAGGCTTTCATTTGGTATGCTGTTTTATTTTAGCTTTAGGGTGTGTTTTTTATATTTTTGATATCGACAGTCAATAGGCCCATAGCAGAAATATAAATATGTTTCTGGTCCATAAGGGGTGTACGGGTGCAAAACTCAACTGGTTAAAGGATTTTATTTGGCACATGGTTTTATTTTATCTGTGTTGTGTGGTTTTGTTTTTTTTTTGTTTTTCATTTTAAGTAAAAACACAGAAATGTTGGCATGCTCCCTGGTCCGTAAGGGGTGTACAGCTTTGGAAAGCTGAAGTGATTAAAGACCTGTAATGCCGTGTACACATGGTCGGATTTTCCAAAGGGAAATGTTGGATGTGAGTTTGTTGGCTGAAAGTCCGACCGTGTGTATGCTCCATCGAACATTTGCTGTCGGACTCTCTCAAATTTTCCGCAAACAGAACTTAGTTGTCGGATTTTCCGATAGTGTGTACACAAGTCCGTCGCACAAAAGTTCACGCATGCTCGGAATCAAGTACGAGACGGAAGTGCTCGGTCTTGTAAAACTAGCGTTCGCAATGGAGATATCACATGACTGTTGAACTTCCTTTTTATCGGCTCGCCGTATGTCTTGTACGTCACCGCTTTCCCACTTTCGGAATTGGCCAACATTTGTGTGACTGTGTGTATGCAAGACAAGTTTGAGCCAACAACCTTCGAACAAAAATCCACGGTTGTTGGTGGAAAGTCTGATCGTGTGTACGCGGCATAAGACTTTTATTCAGTACACTATGAATACCCAGATAAGCTTCTTTTTACTATAGATGGTCTCATATCCTGACCCCACAGCATCAGGAAGCCATATAGTTAGAGCTTTGCGGTCTTATCCAATGATGTTGTCTTCTTCTTGTAGGCAAAGAGGATCTCGGCTAAGGATGCCTTGGCCCACCCTTACCTGGAAGAAGGTCGTCTCCGTTACCACACATGTATGTGTCACTGCTGCTACTCAGTGTCGTCTGGCCGTGTCTACACAGCTGATTTTGAGCCCACGGCCACCGACCGATTCGATGACTCATATGAGAAGAGCCTGACTTCTGTCTGGCAGGTCAAAGGTGAGGGACATTGCTGGCTTCTGCTGTGCGTTTTGGGGGGGGGGGTTGAGGTCAGAGGTTGTCAGGCATAGACTCATGGTAGCTTTGTGTTCTGTCCATACAGAGCTGGTTCATCGCTTTATCACAGACCAACAACAGGGAAAACGGCCCCCGCTGTGTATAAACCCCCACTCTGCCGCGTTTAAAACCTTTATCAGGTAAGCAATGCTTCTCTACACCAAATCTGTTCTCCTATCTTTTTTTTGAAATACTAAAGCTAGAATCAGACTTGTTTTTTTTTTATTTTTTTTGTTTTTTTTTAATTTTTTTTGTTACCCTTTTTACAACAATTCAACACTGGGAAGGGGGGGGGGAGGTGGGCATCTAGGCAATACAGAAAACATCACCCATGACATTAAAAGCGTGAATCAATCTCTACCTGTTATAGAATTGAACCCTCCTCTCTGCGCACCTAATGGCTCTCTGCTTGGCCCCTCCAGTGCTCACTGGAGCGCTGGGCTGGGGAGGGGTCTGAGCGGTGCGCTGAGAGGCTGAGCCAGTCGGGCATCTAGGTGGATTCCAACATTGTTGGGATCTCTGCAGAACCTGGACCAGTCTTTTGATGTGACCAGTACATCAGCCAACAGTGGACTGCAGCTGAATCTCGGTCTTAGGACTGCAGAACTAAGTGCTCTGATTTGACCCACAGGAGAAGTATAGCCAAAAGAGCTTTGGCCAGATTTCTTTTGTAATAAAAAAAAATTAAGCTTTTAATATCACTTTCAGCTTTAATTTGAGGTTCGCATTAGGTGACGTTTTTACTCCTGTACTGTGTACATGTATTAAGGTCTTCCTGATGTTTCATGATTTTCTTTTTTCTGATAATGTGGTCACAATCCCTCTGCTAGAGCAACCTGCGTTCAATTGTTCTTTTGTGATGTCATTTGGGTTCAATCAGACCCCATTACTGTGATGTTGCTTGGGTACATTCGGACCCCATTACTGTGACATCACTGGGGCTCAGAGTCAGACCCCATTACTGTACCCTTTGTCCAGCACTTCACTTTTTTCTGTGTCTTTTTTTTGTCAGGTCCACGGCATGGCATTCCTCAAAAGTTTCCAAGAAAGAGGAAAGATGAACAGAATCCTTCTAGAGCTCTGGATATTGGGGACGAAGTCTGAGAAACCAGCTCCGGCTGTTATCCGTTCACGGCATGAAGTTACCCGACTGTCCTTCCACTGCTGTACATGAGATAGTCCCTACCCCCCATACTCTTGCTCATTCCTTGCCTCTCCCCTTTTACGTTCCTCTTATTTCTCTCTCTGTACCGCTTTGTAATGCTCTGGTTAAGGACTGTACATTTTTATTCCCAGAATCCTGTGCCCCTCCCCCAATGGGGGGGAGGTGGCAGTGATTGGCCGAGGGACGTCATTATGGATAAAGGACGCTGTAAATATTTTCTATACAGAGATTCCTCTGCCTTGTCCAGCTAACCCCTCCCCTTATCACTGCCTCACAGGAGCCTCGCCTACCTTAGCTCCACCCCTGACCGATAGCGGGTGTGCTACTTTTGTAGCGTTTTATCGTAGTGTTTGATATACACAGCCAAAATTTCACTACTTTCCAGAGGGGAGGTGTGCTCCGACCCACAGATCCGTCGAATGCATCACTTCCTATATGTTGTGTTTTTTTAACCCCCTTTTTTTTTTCTTTAGTTTTTTTTTCGCTGTATAAAATATATGTTCGTGCTTGTTCAGCCAGTAACTAGGATTCGGGCAAATTATTAGGTTTGATTACCGACGCTACAGGTCCACTCAGGAGCAGTGCATTTTGGGAAGAGATTGGCGTTGGAGAATAAGTGATAGCCTGCCCCCCTGTGTGACCTAGCAGGGCAAGCCTGTGATTGGACCCCCATCCTATACCTCCCCTCCATTCACTATTTCCTAATTTCCTTTTAAATGGACAGTGTCCCAATGGACTCTGTTGTAATGGCAGTTACAGAGGAGTGATCTTTTTTTTTTTTTTCATTGGCTGGGACCTCAGGCTAGCATGACTTGGCTGGCAGTTGGATCCAATGATCGTTTCAGATTAAAGCTACCAAATTATGCAGATTTAATGATCCTACCACCTCTCCATATAGACCATATTCGGATGCTTGACTGCTGTCCAGGCTGCGGAGTGGGCGTGGTTTTCTCCCTCTGTGGCGGACTGCCGTCTTGTGGTCATTGGGTGATCATATATTTTTGAGTTCACAATTCCTTGTATCGCTGCTATTTCTGTGGTCGGTGGGGTGATGGGACAATGGAGGATTTTAAATCCTTTGTACAATGCAATTGATTGCACATCAGAAAGGTTCAAAATGATTGCCATCTAGTGAACACCTGAACAATATTGCAGTGAGGGCATCCCCCTCCCTAAAATGCTGTTTGTTGCCTCCAGTAGATACCGAATGGTGTTGAAGCAGAGGGCATCACCTTCCTATAATGCTGCTGTTTTCCATCTAGTAGACACCGAATGGATTTGAATTAGAAGATAATGGTCCCACTTTATGGTGGTTGATTGCCATTTTAGTGGACATGGAATGGTATTGCAGTAGAGGGCATCCCCCTCCCTATAATGCTGTTTGCCAGCTAGTGGACACTGAACAGCCTTACAGTAGAGGCATCACCTTTCTAATATGCCATCTAAAGGATACTGAAGTGTATAGGGCATCACCTTCCTTATATGCCATCTATAGGTCTTGAATGGCATTGCAGTAGAGGGCATCATCTTCCTAATATGCCATCTATAGGTCCTGAATGGCATTGCAGTAGAGGGCATCACCTTCCTAATATGCCATCTATAGGTCCTGAATGGCATTGCAGTAGAGGGAATCACCTTGCTAATATGCCATCTAAAAGATACTGAAGTGTATAGGGCATCACCTTCCTAATATGCCATCTATAGGTCCTGAATGGCATTGCAGTAGAGGGCATCACCTTACCAATATGCCATCTATAGGTCCTGAATGGCATTGCAGTAGAGGGCATCACCTTCCTAATATGCCATCTATAGGTCCTGAATGGCATTGCAGTAGAGGGAATCACCTTGCTAATATGCCATCTAAAAGATACTGAAGTGTATAGGGCATCACCTTCCTAATATGCCATCTATAGGTCCTGAATGGCATTGCAGTAGAGGGCATCACCTTACCAATATGCCATCTATAGGTCCTGAATGGCATTGCAGTAGAGGGCATCACCTTCCTAATATGCCATCTATAGGTCCTGAATGGCATTGCAGTAGAGGGCATCACCTTACCAATATGCCATCTATAGGTCCTGAATGGCATTGCAGTAGAGGGCATCACCTTCCTAATATGCCATCTATAGGTCCTGAATGGCATTGCAGTAGAGGGAATCACCTTGCTAATATGCCATCTAAAAGATACTGAAGTGTATAGGGCATCACCTTCCTAATATGCCATCTATAGGTCCTGAATGGCATTGCAGTAGAGGGCATCACCTTACCAATATGCCATCTATAGGTCCTGAATGGCATTGCAGTAGAGGGCATCACCTTCCTAATATGCCATCTATAGGTCCTGAATGGCATTGCAGTAGAGGGCATCACCTTACCAATATGCCATCTATAGGTCCTGAATGGCATTGCAGTAGAGGGCATCCCCTTCCTAATATGCCATCTATAGGTTCTGAATGGCATTGCAGTAGAGGGCATCCCCTTCCTAATATGCCATCTATAGGTCCTGAATGGCATTGCAGTAGAGGGCATCACCTTGCTAATATGCCATCTAAAGAATACTGAAAGGAGTTGCAGGGGTATTGCCTCCCTATAATGCTGTTGTTTGCCATCTAGTGGAATGATTTTGCATTAGAGGATATTGCTTCCCTTTTTAAAAATGTTGGTTGCCATCTAGTGGACACTGAATGGCCTTGCAGTAGAGGGCCTTGCCTTCCTAATATGGCATCTAATGGCTACTGAATGGCATTGCAGTAGGGGGCATCACCTTGCTAATATGCCATTTAAAGGATACTGAAGTGTATAGGGCATCACCTTCTTTATATGCCATCTATAGGTCCTGAATGGCATTGCAGTAGAGGGCATCACCTTCTTTATATGCCATCTATAGGTCCTGAATGGCATTGCAGTAGAGGGCATCACCTTCCTAATATGGCGTCTAAAGGCTACTGAATGGCATTGCAGTAGGGGGCATCACCTTGCTAATATGCCATCTAAAGGATACTGAAGTGTATAGGGCATCACCTTCCTAATATGCCATCTATAGGTCCTGAATGGCATTGCAGTAGAGGGCATTATGCCCCTATATTGCTGCTATTTGTCATCTAGTGCAGTGGTCATCAACACCTGTCCTCAGGCCAGGTTTGCAAGATAACTGAAATACATCACAGGTGATATCATTTGCTGCTCAGTGATTGCAGTATTCTAGTCTGTATCTCCCCAAGGTAATACATAAAACCCTGGCCTGTTAGTGGGCCCTGAGGACAGGAGTTGATGACCACTGTGGACACTGGATGGTACTGCAGTAGAATGCATTGTCTCCTTATCCTGCTGTTGATTGCCATCTTGTGGACACGAAGTGACATTGCAGTAGTGGGCATTGCCTTCCTATAGTGCTGTGATTGCCATCTAGTGGACACCCAATGGCATTTCCTCCCTCCAAATGCTGTTTTAAAAACAAAATTGTTTATAAGCCCCAGATGAAGCTGCCATCCAGGGCTCGAACCTCCTCTTCAGCTTGGATGGAGGTAAACCTGCCCTGGAACTAGTATTTACCCTAGTAGTCCAAGTTCCATTTCCTACAGGCTTTTGCCTGTGTGCTGCTGCCATATTGTGGTTGGCATTGCAATGAAGCAATTTCTCCTCATTACAATTGTATGTGCAGCTGCCATTTTGCGGTGGCTGAGTGCCGTTGCAATGCAGGTTTTTTTTTTTTCTTTTTCCCTGCAATATAATGCAGACGTGTGTAGCTGTCTTGTGGACACTGAGTGATACTGCAACAGAGGTTTTTTTTTTTTTTTTTCTTTTTCTTTTTTTTTTTTTTTTTTTTTTTTTACTTCGGTGTAATGCTATAAATGACCCACAAGCTGGGTTAGTAATTGTAGGTGTAGCTGTGTTGCTGCCGTCTTGTGGTCACTGGGTAATACTGCAATTGGGTGGGAGGACTTCTCCCACTGTAATACAATGTTGAACCCCCTGCACTGCTGGAGGAACCTGTTACAGCCTCCGGTCGAGAGCTGGTAGCTAGAAGGGATGCTCCGTCTTGACTGTTTTTCTCTCTCTCCCTATTCTCACCAACTCTTAACTTATAAACTTGTGTACAGATGTGTATCACGTGTGCTAGGGCGAATGACATATATCACTGTACCTATGGTTTGAAACCCATTCAATAATCTACCTCTTCCATTAAGTGTTTATTTTATTATGATTGTTTGAAGACTTGTTAAAATATTGTGTTTTGGTTTTTTTGTTTTTATTTGTTTTTTTTTTCTTTTTTTTTTTTTTCCTAAATGTGAAAAACCCGAGTTCCCTGAAAACTTGAATTTAGCATCTACAGGATTTATTTCAAGCATGTTGGTTGGATCCAGCAGCTTAAATAAACTCTGTCCTGCCTTTTAAAATGGATGTGTCGTGTTGTCTTTTCAGGGGGGGTTGGGCTTCAGTCACATTACTTCCTACACAGTGCATTCGAGGGGCCTTTTAAAGCAGAAATCAGGATTTTCTTTTTTTTAAAAAGCGTTTTTACATAGTAGGTGAGGTTGAAAAAAGACACAAGTCCATCAAGTCCAACCTATGTGTGTGATTATGTGTCAGTATTTCATTACATATCCCTGTATGTTGCGGTCATTCAGGTGCTTATCTAATAGTTTCTTGAAGCTATCGATGCTCCCCACTGAGACCACCACCTGTGGAAGGGAATTCCACATCCTTGCCGCTCTTACAGTAAAGAACCCTCTACATAGTTTAAGGTTAAACCTCTTTTCTTCTAATTGTAATGAGTGGCCACGAGTCTTATTAAACTCTCTTCTGTGAAAAAGTTTTATCCCTATTGTGGGGTCACCAGTACAGTATTTGTAAATTGAAATCATATCCCCTCTCAAGCGTCTCTTCTCCAGAGAGAATAAGTTCAGTGCTCACAACCTTTCCTCATAACTAAGATCCTCCAGACCCTTTATTAGCTTTGTTGCCCTTCTTTGTACTCGCTCCATTTCCAGTACATCCCTCCTGAGGTCTGGTGCCCAGAACTGGACAGCATACTCCAGGTGCGGCCGGTCCAGAGTCTTGTAGAGCGTGAGAATTATTTTATCTCTGGAGTTTTTAGTTGTGTAAACCCCCAATAATAAGTCTGAACATGTTAACTGTAAAAGTTATTTTCGATTTTTGTTAAAGTGTATGTCAAGGCAAAAAAACACATATACAGTACATTTCTGCAACACATGCTCACTTCCCTATGTTGTGTCCCTTTTTAAAGCTGAGCTGTATGGTTTTGAGTAGTGGGCATTTTTATAATGCTTTTGTTGATTACACATAAAGGGTTCACAGAGGTTGCCATCTAGTGAACACTGATGGTATTACAGTAGAGGGCATTGCCTCCCTGTAATGCAGTGGTTCTCAACCTTCCTAGTGCCGTGACCCCTTGATAAAAATTCCCAAGTTGTGGGGACCCCTAACAACAGTAAAATTATTTTTGTAGCATGGGTTGTCCGCACCCAGGGCAAGACAAGTAATTTGTGCCCCTAACCCACAGACATTTAGCACTCCCTGAGTCCTTTTAATGGCAACTATAATCACAGGTAGTGTAACTCACTGTGTCCCCGGCTTCACTGCGTCTCCGAATTTGTGGTGTCTCGTAGCAGTGACACCTATGCCAAAATCAGGAGATGGGGTCTCCTCCAGCCTCTCCCACTTCACATTCCTCACCAGTCAGCTGACCTCTAGTCGCTGCCCCCCCCAGCCATGCCGTGAACTGAATGGGCGCCTGCGAAGAGGCTGACTGGGCAGCTACGGGCTCCAGGAACAGCCCAGCTGGGTGGCCACAGGCTCCAAGGATAGCCCTGCTGGGCAGCCGCAAAAAGGCTGGGAGAGCGGTGCAGGGTTCGGGAACAGCCCAGGATTTGGTGACCCCTGGCAAATCATCATTCGACCCCCAGATTGAGAACCACTGCAATGATTTTTTTTTTTTTTAATTGAGTTACACTTCTGTAATACCATCCCTTCCCCCATAGCAGTACAATGTTACTATGGTAACATTATATTGCGCTGGTGGTCAGTGTGTTTTTAAAAAGAAAATATAAAAACTTTAAATATTTTTTTAAGTCCTTCATTTTCCCAAAAAATTGTGACAAAAAAAAGAAAACATCAAAAAAAATATTGCCATGCCTCTTACTAAATACCTTGGACTGTCTACTTTCCAAAAAAGGGGTCATTTGGGGGTATTTGTACTGTCCTGACATTTTTGGTCCACAAGAAATGAGATAGACCATCAGTACATCAGGACTGAACCATTTTAAGATATATCCCATAGTTTGTGGTCTCTAACTTTCCAACAGACTAAATAATGTACACTGATTTGGGTTATTTTCACCATTTTATGAAGAAAGATTATTTATTTGCAAAATTTTATAACGCAATGGGTCCTGTCACATGTGCTTGCCACCTGGCGGACTCCGCTTTGCTCAGTGGGGGATCAATCCGTTGATCTCTGCTGAGCAGCAGATGACCAGTCCGTCTCCTCTCACTATGCTGAGATGGACCTATTAGAGCCCCGCCTCTCCTCTATGGGGTGATTGGATGAGAACGGACCGCCTGTACAGTTTCATCCGATCCGCCAGACGCATTGGAAAATAGGGTCACTATCATTCTGGATTTGGCGGATCGGATAGCAGCGGGTGTCAGCAGACATGTCACTGCTGACATCCACTGCTTCATATGCGTGAATGGAAGGTCCGCTTGGGTCTGTCTGAAAAACTGACAGGTGGACCTGATTGGAAAGCTCATGTGAAAGGGGCCAAACAAAGCAAAAAAAAAAAACGCACTTTTTTTTTTTTAACTGCTCGCCGACCAGCTGCCATCATTATATAGTGGCAGGTTGGCTCCCCTGCGTGAATTGCCGTAGGTGTACGATGGCTACAGAGAGCCAGAATGGGGATCTGTCAATGTAAACAAAGAGATCCCCGTGCTGACGGGAGTAGAGAGAGATCTGCTATTCCTAGTAATCGGGAATCTCTTTCTCGCTCCTCCCTAGAAACACAACACCCCCCCCCGGGCCACAGTTAACCCCTTCCCTGCCAGTGACAGTTATCAGTGGCTATTTTTAGCCTCTGGTCGTTGTATAAATGTCAATGGTCCCAAAAAAGTGTCTGATTTTGTCTGCCGCAGTCCCACTAAAAATCGCAGATTGCCACCATTACTAGTAAAAAAGAAATAGATAATAAAAATGCCATAAATGTATCCCCTATTTTGTAGCCTCTATCACTTTTGCACAAACCAATCAAGAGATGCATATTTTGTGTTGTGTTTGGTTTAAAAAAAAAAATGTTGAATACATATTGGCCTAAACTGAAGAATTTTTGGGGATATTTATTAGAGTGTGGTAGGTATGTATGTATAAACACACACACTATAAAAAAAAAATATATATATATATATACACACACACACACACACACACACACTTTTTTTTTTTTAGCGCAAAAAAAAAAAAAATAAGCAGAGGTGATCAAATACCATCAAAAGAAAACTCCATTCGTGGGGAAAAAAGGACATCAATTTTGTTTAGGTAGAGCGTTGCCAACCGTGCAATTGTCCGTTAAAGCGACGCAGTGCCGTATCCCACAAAATGACCTGGTCATTAAGGGGGCAAATCCTTCCAGTTCTTAAGTAGTTAAAGGCACTCTTTTTAACATTTATTTACCAAAAAATAAAAATGCCAGTGGGGATTAAATGCCACTAAAAGAGTGTGAAAAAAAAAAAAAAAGATAAAAAGTTCATATGGGTACATTGTTGCATGACTGGGCAATTGTCATTCAAAGTGTGACAGCACTGAAAATTGGCCTGGGCAGGAAGGGGGTGAAAGTGTCTGGTATTGAAGTGGTTAAGGAGAATGGCTCCAGGACACGCTTCCTCCTTTGGATAGTTCACATAAGAAAGCACTGTTGTGGTTACACTTTCCTTAGTTGGTACCTGTGATCGAGTTCAGCTCATGACCCTCCCACAGGCATTGATTGGCAAATAGCTGCTTTAGGTCAAACCGCACTCTCCGCCCACAAGGTCCCAACCTTACCAATGAATGATGGGAAGTGTAGTTCTCCAGTAAACACGCTGGATCCTCCTCCAGGTACCTGACCACGCTATGGATCCTCCTCCGGGTACCTGACCACGCTATGGATCCTCCTCCAGGTACCTGACCACTTTCTGGATCCTCCTCGTACCTGACCACTCTATGGATCCTCCTCCAGGTACCTGACCACTCTGTGGATCCTCCTCCAGGTACCTGACCACTCTGTGGATCCTCCTCCAGGTACCTGACCACTCTGTGGACCCTCCTCCAGGTACCTGACCAATCTGTGGACCCTCCTCCAGGTACCTGACCACGCTATGGATCCTCCTCCAGGTACCTGACCACTCTGTGGACCCTCCTCCAGGTACCTGACCACGCTATGGATCCTCCTCCAGGTACCTGACCACGCTATGGATCCTCCTCCAGGTACCTGACCACTCTGTGGACCCTCCTCCAGGTACCTGACCACGCTATGGATCCTCCTCCAGGTACCTGACCACGCTATGGATCCTCCTGCAGGTACTTGATCAGGCAATTCTCAGGTGAACTGACATCACAAAAATAAAATGAAGGTTTCAAAGAAAGTAACAGATACACAGCAATACATTTATGGTGCATTGGGAGGGGAGAGGGTACTCCTAAGGGAGGAATAGGTTTGGTTCTGGAGTTCAGCTTTACAGACCCTGCAATACAGAAAAATACCTATCGATCTGCAAGAAATACTCTGCTCCTAATTTCATGTGGGGGGCTGGCAACTGCATTTTTTTTTCTTTTGGACTGTAATTAAAGAAATGGTGTCAGCCCTGCCCAGTTGTCTTTTGTCGAACTACTCAATCACTTGCCCTCTCCACAGCATGGGGCCTGATTGTGCTGTAATCCAAGATAAGAACAGGGATGGCTAATGAAACTCCTTGAGGCCCCATTCACACCTGAGCCTGGGGGCGGGGGATCGCATTCCCCCTCAAGTTTTTCATGGGTGACGCCCAGGGCAGCCTATTTACATGAATGGGGGGGAAAAAAAAAACAAATGTATAAATACCACAGCACAGACAGGCCCTAAATGAATATAATAAAAAGTGCAAGTTCTGTGCATAAAGCAAAAGTGAAAAATTAATCAAACAATACAGATTAATAACAAGCATGTCGCCAGTGAAAGTACAGAAATAACGTGCAAATAGGCATATGTAAACTAATTGGAAAGTTCCTTCCACGAGTGCTGCTGTGCTAAAAAAAATATGCAATGGTGCAAACTGATATCAAGCATGTAGCCAGTGAAAGTTTGAAAGGACGTGCAAGTAAGCATATGTAAACTTTTAATTAAAAAGTTCCTTCTACAAGTGCTACTGTGCTAAAAAGAAAAAATATGCGGTGCTGTAAACAGGTGAACACAGGATCCACACCTCCCCCGGAACTCTTTATGGTTGAACTCATCAGATCCAATGGACCCTCAAGCAGTACTGCGATGCGGGTCAGACAAGCTTAGTATGGTGAGTGGGGTGATGAGAACGCCAATTCCTGGGTGCGATCCTTCCTGGGGTGTTTTCAGGCACGGATATAAGGAGAAAGAGCCTGCATAGTAAAGTACGTCTTATTCCATTCAAAAATCAATCAAACGGATAAGACATCAAATAACAGTCCATTCGTTACAGAAAGCAACAGGTTCTCTCACAACCTAAACTGCAATCTAACATGCATCCGACGTGATGTCACCGCGCACTGCACTGACGCGTTTCGCCCCTCCCACAGGGCGTTATCAAAGACATTTATCCTAAAAAATCATTTTTGCCTTTTAGTTATACTAGTCCTATAGTCCTTCAGTCCTAGCTAGACCCTCCCTGTTTCTTCCATGTTCCCTCAATCAGTCTTAAGCCTCGTAAACATGGTACGATTGTTGGCCAACCGAGCGTCTGATTTTTGTCCAAAAGGCGTGTGCCAGGATCTTGTCTTGCAACGCTACACAGTTGTCGTGCCACAAACACGAACGTGGTGACGTACTCCGAGGAATTTCAGCTCTTGAGCGCCACCCTTTGGGCCCCTTCTGCTAATTTTGTATTTGGTGAGCATTGATTCCGAGCATGAGTGTTTGTACTTTCAACTTTTGTGTGACGGACTTGTGTACTGAAAATCTAACGTCAAACCATTGTCCGCCGAAAATTTACTAGCCTGTCATCCAACATTTGTTGGCGGAAAATTGGACAACAATTGTCAAAAGGAGCGTACTAGCGGTAAGATTTTAGGACAACAGTCTGTCAACAGACAATCCTCTGCCAACAATCGTACCGTGTGTACGAGGCTTTAGGCTGGCTTCACACTGGAGATCGCAGCGGTTAACAGCAGGAGTCCAGTGCGTCTCCATTCCGAATTTTGTGCTGCATTCGGACCTGAAATGGACCAAAAGACGCACAGAGCTCCTGTGCAAGTCACACTGGAGCCACTGTGGAGATGTGTGAACCGGCTCCATAGAGAGCTGGTCACAATCTCCTGCTATGCGAATTGGATGCGGACAATCCCACATCCAATTCGCATGAGTGTGAACTGAGCCTTAGTACTTCACAGAGAGGGGGCTTAGACAAGTCATTGCCTTAATCTGGCTACACATTGTACAATGAAAACAGGGGGAGGCGCCTCTAAGTGCAGTACTAAAAGACAATTTTTAAATATTAAAAACACACATAGAAGCGATGTCACATCTGGGCTTGCGTTCCACACTGGCTCCGGTCGCCTTCTGCTGCATCCAGACCGTGCCTTCCACACGACTGACTGTCCTTCCATCGGTGACTCCCATGTGCTGACCGGATATGGATCTCCCCCATCGCACCACTTTGGCATCCACTCGGACAACCTCTTGCTGGATTTGTATCATGATGATTATATAAGGGTATATGGCGCTCACTCAATGAGCAATAACATCAAATGATTCTTCAATTAATCATAAAGTGCGCCAGTGGTTTGCCCCATCCTCTCACCTCAGATAAAGACGCCCTACAGGTCTAGTTGAGCTTGTATGTAGTTTTTGACTCCAAAATACCCTTGATGAAGTCACGTGATCGGTGATGCAACGTGTTGGGCGGAGCCAGGTGACTTCCGGTCGCGGCCAAGACTGGAAGTACTGTTATATGTGAAGTCATTTGTTGTGATTTAAACTGTAAGTTTACTGCTTTTTTAATAAATATATATATTGGATTACTACACCATAGAGATTCCTTTATGTTGCATGTAATCAGTAAATGGAGGGAAGTGAAGACCTGTCTAAGATATCACTGGTATCCGTGGAAATGTTTTACCTGTCTGATTGGAGCTCCCAGGAGTAGGAATTAATTGCTTGGATCGTGGAGTCACATATTACATACAAGCTCAGCTAGACCTGTAGGGGGTTCTTTATCTGAGGTGAGAGGCTGGTGCAAACCACTGGCGCACTAGGGATGGTGGAAGTTGTATATGATCTGGATTAATTGGACTCTCTATAGGAATCTTTATGGTGTAGTAATCCAATATATATATATTTACTAAAAAGCAGTAGACTTAAGTTTAAATCATGACAAATGGCTTCACATATAACAGCACTTCCAGTCTCGGCCGTGACCGGAAATGACGTCACCTGTCTCCTCCTGACACGTTGCGTCACTGATCACGTGACTTCATCAAGGGTATCGTAGAGTCACAAATTACATACAAGCTCAACTAGACCTGTAGGGGTCTTTATCTGAGGTGAGAGGATGGGGCAAACCACTGGCATACTACGGATGTTGGAAGTTGTATATGGTCTGGATATATAGGACTCTACCTTTAACACAAGCACCTTTATTTATGAACTTTCTCTGATTGAGCACTTTATTTATATATTGCATTGTCACTTTAATTACTGTGGCACCTTTATGGTGCGTGAAGATTACATTATTGGATGTTTATTTTACTGCACTATATTTTGCACTTTATGAATAATTGAAGAATCATTTGATGTTATTGCTCATTAAGTGAGCGCCACATACAGCCAGGTCCATAAATATTGAGACATCAACACAATTCTAATATTTTTGGCTCTATACACCACCACAATGGATTTGAAATTAAATGAACTAGATGTGCTTTAACTGCAGACTTTCAGCTTTAATTTGAGGGTATTTACATCCAAATCAGGTGAACGGTGTAGGAATTACAACAATTTGTATATGTGCCTCCCACTTTTTAAGGTCCCAAAAGTAATGGGACAGATTAACAATCATCCATCAAAATTTCACTTTTTAACACTTGGTTGCAAGTCCTTTGTAGTCAATTACAGCCTGAAGTCTGGAACACATAGACATCACCAGACGCTGGGTTCCATCCCTGGTGATGCTCTGCCAGGCCTCTACTGCAACTGTCTTCAGTTCCTGCTTGTTCTTGGGGCATTTTCCCTTCAGTTTTGTCTTCAGCAAGTGAAATGCATGCTCAGTCGGATTCAGGTCAGGTGATTGACTTGGCCATTGCTTAACATTCCACTTCTATCCCTTAAAAAACTCTTTGGTTGCTTTCGCAGTATGCTTTGGGTCATTGTCCATCTGCACTGTGAAGCGCCGTCCAATGAGTTCTGAAGCATTTTGCTGAATATGAGCAGATAATATTGCCCGAAACACTTCAGAATTCATCCTGCTGCTTTTGCCAGCAGTCACATTATCAATAAATACAAGAGAACCAGTTCCATTGGCAGCCATACATGCCCACGCCATGACACTACCACCACCATGCTTCACTGATGAGGTGGTATGCTTTGGATCATGAGCAGTTCCTTTCCTTCTCCATACTCTTCTCTTCCCATCACTCTGGTACAAGTTGATCTTGGTCTCATCTGTCCATAGGATGTTGTTCCAGAACTGTGAAGGCTTTTTTAGATGTTGTTTGGCAAACTCTAATCTGGCCTTCCTGTTTTTGAGGCTCACCGATGGTTTACATCTTGTGGTGAACCCTCTGTATTCACTCTTGTGAAGTCTTCTCTTGATTGTTGACTTTGACACACATACACCTACCTCCTGGAGAGTGTTCTTGATCTGGCCAACTGTTGTGAAGGGTGTTTTCTTCACCAGGGAAAGAATTCTTCGGTCATCCACCGCAGTTGTTTTCCGTGGTCTTCCGGGTCTTTTGGTGTTGCTGAGCTCACCGGTGCGTTCTTTCTTTTTAAGGATGTTCCAAACAGTTGATTTGGCCACACCTAATGTTTTTGCTATCTCTATGATGGGTTTGTTTTGTTTTTTCAGCCTAATGATGGCTTGCTTCACTGATAGTGACAGCTCTTTGCATCTCATATTCAGAGTTGACAGCAACAGATTGCAAATGAAAATAGCACACTTGAAATGAACTCTGGACCTTTTATCTGCTCTTTGTAAATGGGATAATGAGGGAATAACACACACCTGGCCATGGAACAGCTGAGCAGCCAATTGTCTCATTACTTTTGGTCCCTTAAAAAGTGTGAGGCACATATACAAACTGTTGTAATTCCTACACCGGTCACCTGATTTGGATGTAAATACCCTCAAATTAAAGCTGAAAGTCTGCAGTTAAAGCACATCCTGTTCGTTTCATTTCAAATCCATTGTGGTGGTGTATAGAGCCAAAAAGTTTAGAATTGTGTCGATGTCCCAATATTTATGGACCTGGCTGTATACCCTTATATAATTATCACGGTGTGGTGGGAACAACTTTTCGTGTTGGCAGCTATATTTACTAGTTATTTGGTTTGTGCATTAGTAACTTCACACTTACATCATGATTAGCCTTCTCTCTTGCATATCTTGTAAGTGTGTTCGTCTTATGGTAGTGCACTCAGAACTCGGAGGCGACCCCCGCCCTACATCAGCTTTTGTTTTTTTTTCTTCTTTTCTTTTTTTTTTTTTTTATTTCAGAAGAAAAATACACAGACATCTTCCAAACATCATAAAAGTAACAATACCCAAACAGCAGGGTAATAAATACATTTCAAAACGTAGGCTTATTTTGTTCACAGACATAATAGATACATACTTCCCAACTTTTTGAGATGGGAATGGGGGACACCTATCAGCAAAAGTATGTAGACATAGGACACACCCCTTGCCACGCCCCCTTAATGGAGAATTGTACAAAAAAACAAGATTGGTTAAACCCACAAGTGCTTTTTTTACCATTGCTATTCCTTTATATTGGTTTTTGGAATTTACAAATGCAGCAATTTAGGCCTCATGTACACTGCTGCTGGTAAACGGACGTTTAGGCGCAGTTGGGCACTTTTTTCAACTGCTCCTAAACTCTCCTCTATATTATCTTATCAGTACATCTACACAGGGGCGCTTAGAGCCCTTGCACACTGGGGCGGGGGCGGCGTCGGCGGTAAAACGCCGCTATTATTAGCGGCGTTTTACCGTCGGTATGCGGCCGCTAGCGGGGCGGTTTTACCCCCCGCTAGCAGCCGAGAAAGGGTTAAATACCACCGCAAAGCGCCTCTGCAGAGGCGCATTGCCGGCGGTATAGCTGCGCCGTCCCATTGATTTCAATGGGCAGGAGCGGTATACACACCGCTCCTTCACCGCTCCGAAGATGCTGCTGGCAGGACTTTTTTTACCGTCCTGCCAGCGCATCGCTCCAGTGTGCAAGCCCTCGGGGCTTTCACACTGGGATGACAGCAGCGGCACTTTCGGGGCGGTTTGCAGGCGCTATTATTAGCGCAATAGCGCCTGCAAACCGCCCCATTGTGCAAGAGCTCTTATAGTCGTTTCTAGGCAGTTGTGTTTAGAGGCTTTTTTTTGGAACCCAAAAAATTGTGTTCAGAAGCTAAGTTTAGAGGCATTTCAAACGGGGCTAAACACGGTAACTCGCGTTTAGCTGCGTTTCGTTTACAGGCGTTTTTCATTTTTGGCTACTTATTATTTATTAAAAATAAATACTTTTTTTTTCAAACGCTTCTAGATGCTAAACGCGGCATGTGAACGCAGGCAAACAGTCATTTTTAGATGCCGGTTTCTAGCTGCCAAGCTGAATCGTTCAGGAGAGGTTGAACAACGTCCCGTGTACATGAAGCCTTAGAAATCAGATGAAAGGTTTAGCTCTGGATAACACTTTTTGAGAGATAAAAAGTGCATTTTATATACATTTATACAGATCAGACCAAAATGAGGGACAAATGAGGAGGAATGAGGGACAGAGGGACACTGCTCCAAATCAGGGACAGACCCTCGAAATCAGGGACAGTTGGGAGGTATGTAGATACATATCAACCCTTTTATCAAAATACTCATCTCCCATTGGTCATGAACTTAAAAACTCAACCTAGGATTCAATAAGTCTCAAATATCCCATCTCCTGGGGAAACCACCTTACAGTGTAAGATATCTGGCCAATTTCTTCCTTCCATTTCAAAAAACCAACCAACAAACACAAAACGAGACTAGACAACACGACAGAAAAAAATAAATAAATAAAAAAGCCCCAATATATTCCCCCTCCCCCTCACCCCTCCGATCCCCTGGTGTCAGCAGATTGGGATGTAATGCACCCATATGCCAATCAGATTACTATATCTCCATTCCTTCAACTAATGGAACCCCCATCTATAAGAGTCCCTCCTTCTTTTGATTTAATTAGGAGATTCCATAAAGACCATGTTTTCAAATATGTCTCTCGTTTCTGTCTGGCTGTCCATATCAGATCTTCCATTCGGTTCAGTTCCTCCATCAGCCTCCTCCACACACCAGCTTTTAGCCCGGGTTCACACTTGTGCAAACACAGACATTGCATGTGATTTGCACCCGCACTGCGGTGCCGATCGCATGCGATATCTGTGCAATGTGAGCTCAGTCATACAGTTGTATGGCTGAACTCGCATTGGATTCGGCGGAAAAATGGTGCAGGGACTTTTTTTTTTTTTTTCCCGCACTGGAATCGGATCGCATGGATGTTCTCACCTATGTGATCTGATTCCTGTGCGAGTTCACAGTTCGCAGTGTGATCTGTGAACCGATCTGGGGGGGGGGGTCATTAACCACTTCAGCCTCGGAAGGATTTACCCCGTTCCTGACCAGAGCACTTTGTGCGATACGGCACCGCGTCATTTTAACTGAGAATTGCGCGGTTGTGGGACGCTGTACCCAAACAAAATTGATGTCCTTTTTTTCCCCACAAATAGAGCTTTCTTTTGGTGGTATTTGATCACCTCTGCGGTTTTTATTTTTTGCGCTATAAATAAAAAAAGAGCGGCAATTTTGGAAAAAAAAAGCAATATTTTTTACTTTTTTGCTATAATAAATATCCCCCCAAAATATATAAAAAAAATAAATTTTCTTTCTCAGTTTAGGTCGGTACGTATTCTTCTACAATATTTTTGGTTAAAAAAAATCGCAATAAGCGTATATTGATTGGTTTGCGCAAAAGTTATAGAGTTTACAAAATAGGGTATAGATTTATGGCATTTTTATTATATATTTTTTTTTCTAGTAGTAATGACGGCGATCTCGGGATTTTTATCGTGACTGCGACATTATGGCGGACACTTCGGACACTATTTTGGGACCATTGTCATTTATGCAGCGATCAGTGCTATAAAAATGCACTGATTACTGTATAAATGACACTGGCAGGGAAGGGGTTAAACACTAGGGGGCGATGAAGGGGTTAAGTGTGTCTCATGGAGTGATTCTAACTTTGGGGGGGTGGGCTACCACTGACATCACAGCGATCACTGCTCCCGATCACAGGGAGCAGTAGATCTCTGTCATATCAATAGGCAGAACGGGGAAATGCCTTGTTTACATAGGCGTCTCCCCATTCTTCCGCTCCGTGACAAGATCGGGGGCCCCCGGCGGACATTGAGTCCGCGGGACCCGCGGGCACAGTCATGGAGAATGCGTCGGGCACACGCCCACAATGCCGTGATTTAAAGGGGACATACCTGTATGCCCATTTGCCCAGCGGTGCCATTGTGCCGAGGTACATCGTTGCGCGCTGGTCCGCTAGTGGTTAACATTGTATTGACACCCGCAGCAGTTTTCTTTGCATTAAATTTAAAAAGGTGTATCCCCCCCCCAAAAAATAATTGCAGAACCCACCAATTTATTCTCTAGGGCAGGAGTCTCGAACTGGGGGCCCTCCAGCTGTAGCGAAACTACAAGTCCCATCATGCCTCCGCCTGTGGGAGTCATGCTTGTAACTGTCAGCCTTGCAATGCCTCATGGGATTTGTAGTTTCACAACAGCTGGAGTGCCGCCGGTTTGGGACCCTTGCTCTAGGGCCTCTGCTTTAAAAAAATATATAATGTTTGGGGGCTCCCCAAAGTAATTTTCTAGCGAAAAATAAAACAAACTAATTGCTACATGTGAACAAAAAGGTCCCAGAAAAAGCCTGGTCTGGAAGTGGATAATCTGTTTCTTTGGACTTTCTATGGGATTGGTGCGCACCTATTATATGTGTATGTATTTTTCTTTACTCCTTGCTGCAGGAAACCACACGGGGGAACCGATCCCTACCACACGATAAACAAGGCATCAGTGAGGAACTAAACACAATCACTAAAATCACTAAATCTTTAACATGTCAATGCCAATGTTTTCAATGTCTTAAAACCTGCTGATTTCATTAACCAGTTAAGGACCGGGCCTATTTTTCAGACTCGTTTACAAGTTAAAAATCATTTTTTGCTAGAAAATCACTTAGAACCCCCAAACATATATATATTTTTTCTAACACCCTAGAAAATAAAATGGCGGTCGTTGCAATACTTTATGTCACAACGTATTTGTGCAGCGGTCTTACAAGCTCAATTTTTTTGGAAAAAATACACTTTTTTAAATTAAAAAATCAGACAACAGTAAAGTTAGCCCAATTTTTTTTATATATTGTGAAAGATAATGTTACGCCGAGTAAATTGATACCCAACATGCCACGCTTCAAAATTGCGCCCGCTTGTGGAATGGCAACAAACTTTTACCCTTAAAATCTCCATAGGCGACGTTTAGAAATTTCTACAGGTTACCAGTTGCAGACGAGGTCTAGGGCTAGAATTATTGCTCTCGCTCTAACGATCGCGGCGATATCTGACGTGTGATTTTCATATGCGGGCGCTACTCGTGTTTGCGTTTGCTTCTGCGCACAAACTCGCCGGGACGGGTCCCTTTAAATTTTTTCTTATTTCTTTTACTTTTTAGTTTTTATTTTGACACTGTCCTTTTACAATAAAAAAAAAAAATTTGGGTCACTTTGTTCCTATTACAAGGGATGTAAACATCCCTTGTAATAGAAAAAAAAACATGACAGGACCTCTTAAATGTGAGACTTGGGGTCAAAAAGACCTCAGATCTCATATTTACACTAAAATGCAATAAAAAGAAATGTAAAAAATTTCATTTAAAAAAAAAAAACAAAACATTTTTTTTTTCTCATTTAAAGTGATTGTAAAGGCTTGTTTTTATTTTTCTTATTTTTTAAATAGCATACATATACTTACCTCCTTTGTGCAGTTGGTTTTGCACAGAGCAGCCTGGATCCTCCTCTTCTCGGGTCCCTCTTCGCTGCTCCTAGCCCCTCCCTCCTATCGAGTGCCCCTCAGCCAGCAGCTTGCTACAGGGGCACCCAAGCCGAGTCAGAGCTCCGTGCATCCATTCAGACACGGAGCCCTGACCTGGCCCCCGCCCCGTCTCGCCCCTGATTGGCTGACTGACTTTGATGGACAGCCATGGGAGCCAATGGAGCCACTGCTCTGTCTCAGCCAGGAGGAGTGTCCTGGATGGCTGAGGGGATCGTGGACATCGCTGGAGAGAGAAGGGGTTCAGGTAGGTAATTGGAGGGTGCTGAGGAGGCTGCTACTGAGGAGGCTGCTACACACAGAAGGTTTTTTTTATCTTAATATTTAGAATGCATTAAGATAAAAAAATCTTCTGCCTTTACAACTCCTTTTATAGCGGAGTTCCACCCAAAAATGGAACTTCTGCTTTAAGCACTCCTCGCCCCCTTCCATGCCACATTTGGCATGTAATTTTTTTTTGGGGGGGGGAGTGGGGGCTTCGTTAGAAGGGGGACTTCCTGTCCCACTTCTTCCTTCCGCCCAGGGACCGCCAAGGCGACTCCTCCTTTCGCCTTAAGCAGCCCCTCCCTCTAGGCGATCTGGGACACGTGATAGGTCCCAGGAGATCGACCTTTCCACTCCGGGAGCGCAGCGCGACTCGCGCATGCGGCATGCGTGCCCGGCCGTGAAGCCAAAAGCTGTCACGGCCGGGTGCCCAGAGTGGCAATGGAGGCGTCGGGGGAGAGGAGCGACGCTCCATTCGGCCCGCTTCGCTGGACTGTAGAACAGGTAAGTGTCTGTTTATTAAAAGTCAGCAACTACACTGTTTTGTAGCTGCTGACTTTTAATAAACATAAAAAGCCTGGAACTCCGCTTTAAGAGCATTGGATGGAAGTGATGTTTAACGTTGCTTCCGCCAGTCAATGCTATGGAGCCGAGTAGGGATCTTCCCCTCACTCAGCAGCCAGACCACCAGGGGGAAAGACGCTATCGTCTCCGCCACTACCGGCGGGTCCAGTAAGCGGCGGAGGGCACCGAGGCGCGGTGGTAGGGGCCCTCTCCCACCCCCCGATAAAAGTGATCTTGCGGCGAATCTGCGGCAGAGACCACTTTTATCGTGAAGCGGACCGCCCGCTGAAGAAGAGGATACGGGGTTATGGTAGCTATCTGCTGCCATAACAACGATAGACCTCTTCAAAGAGCCGACGTATAACGACTGTACGGTCCGTAAGTGGTTAACACGATCCCTGGTCATCCCACCACAAAGGTTCAGGTGTTTTCTGTTATCAAGTGACAACTGTCACCTTGAGGCGGTGTTCCAGCCTGTCAAGAAAAAAAAATAAATAAAAGTCAGCAGCTACAAATACTGTAGCTGCTGACTTTTACTATAAGGACACCTCCCTGTCCAGGGAGCCCGCGATGTTGGCAACCCTATCCGATTCATCCATCAGCTCCAGGTGGAGGCACCGGCATCTTCACAGCGGCTTCACAACGTGTTTCCTACTGCGCATGTGCAAGTCACGCTGTAGTTTCCAAATGCTCCCACTGTCTTCTGGGACCTGTCTTCCCACGCGGCTCACAGCAATAGTCCGGTGCGTCCCTGTTCACCATTTCAGGTCTGATTTCAGCCCGAAATTTTTGGCTGAAACGGACCAAAAGACGCACAGGGCTCCTGTGCAAATTCACACTGGAGCCGCAGCAGAGATTTGTGACCCTGTTCCATAGAGAGCTGATCACAATCTCCTGCTATAGCATTTGCGAATCGGATCCAACATCCAATTGGAGCCAACATCCAATTCGCAATAGTGTGAACCCAGCCTAAAGCTTGAAAAAGCTCAGCACACCTATTTTTTTTTTACTGAATAAAATACAGCCCGTTAATTGTAATGTGCCTATGCACACAGGTGCATAAACAAGCGCCTTGTGTTCTTCAGTAAATAAAAAAATTATAGAAAATTCTGCATTTTTGGTCAGTAATTTATGCCTCATGCGTGAAAATTGATGTGCAAATGCCCATTTACATATTGTGCAAGAACAAAAACACGAAAATAAGTTTTTGCGCAAATCTGTGTGAAAATTGCGTGGACGCATATGCACGAAAATGCGCGCAAATACATCCAAAAAAAAAATCTGTAAAAGTAGATGCTGAAACAGGAGTATCATGTGCAAGAGGTCTAAAACATAACCTTTATTAACTTACCGTATTTATCGGCGTATAACACGCGCCGGCGTATAACACGCACCCCAAGTTTAGGAGGGAATTTTAAGAAAAAAAACTTTTAGGAGGGAAGTTTAAGGAAAAAAAACCTTACATTTTAATGCCCATCAATGCAGCCTTATCGTGTCCATCTGCAGCCTTTTCAGTTTCAGTGCAGCCTTGCCCCAGTGTCCATTGCAGCCTTGTCAGTGCAGCTTTGCCCCAGTGTAGAATTGTCAGTGCAGCTTTGCCCCAGTGCAGCCTTGTCAGTACAGCTTTGCCCCAGTGCAGAATTGTCAGTGCAGCTTTGCCCCAGTGCAGAATTGTCAGTGCAGCTTTGCCCCAGTGCAGCCTTGTCAGTACAGCTTTGCCCCAGTGCAGAATTGTCAGTGCAGCTTTGCCCCAGTGCAGAATTGTCAGTGCAGCTTTGCCCCAGTGCAGAATTGTCAGTGCAGCTTTGCCCCAGTGCAGCCTTGTCAGTGCAGCTTTGCCTCAGTGCAGAATTGTCAGTGCAGCTTTGCCCCAGTGCAGCCTTGTCAGTGCAGCCTTGCCCCAGTGCAGCCTTGTCAGTGCAGCTTTGCCCCAGTGCAGAATTGTCAGTGCAGCTTTGCCCTAGTGCAGCCTTGTCAGTGCAGCTTTGCCCCAGTGGTCAGTGCAGCCTTGCCCCCAGTGTCCATTACATGCTTGCCTTGGACAGATCGCCGCCGACATACACAAAGCATGTAGTTTTAAATATGGCGCCGCGGAGTTCGGAGGGACTCGGTGACTGGGCGGAGCCGAGATACACATAGTCGAGTGTACTCGGCTCTTCTTGTTGCCGCTCACAGTCACGCTCAGTTCCGCCCTATGATGGATATAACATAGGTCCAATGGCGGGACTGGGCGTGACTGTGAGCAGCGCTGGAAAGAGCCGAGAACACTCGGCTATGTGTATCTCGGCTCCGCCCAGTCACTGTGATCTCGGCGGCGCTTGTTCAGCTCCGCCGAGTCCCTCCGAACTCCGCTGTGCCATATTTAAAACTACACGCTATGTGAATGTCGGCGGCGATCGCTCCGATAGATCACAATTAGCGGGGATCGGCGTATAACACGCACCCACAATTTTCCTCTGATTTTAAGGGGAAAAAAGTGTGCGTTATACACCGATAAATACGGTATATATAAAATAGAGTGTGTAAGAATGTATTAATACACTTAAAGCGGACTTACACCCAAAAGTGGAACTTCCGCTCATCTGTCTCCCCCCCTCCGGTGTCACATTTGGCACCTTTCGGGGGGGGGGGGAGGTACCTGTTTTTGACAGGTCCCCTATACTGACAATTCTGCAGGTTGCTTTCAATCCATTGCAGTCACACTGCCTGTGCTGGTAGTCTAATATTCTGACTCTAGGTAAGATTGCTGTCAATTCTATAGGCTCAATAAGGTCACTTAATATGGATTGCTGCTGCCCACCACACCGACCACTGTTCGTCTCTCATTAGTCCCACGTGCTATTACCCCACAAAAGCCATGTATCCTCACAAAGGGAAAAACCTACAAGTTTCGCCTAAAAATAGGCTTCATCCGGGTTATAGTGTAATAAAAGAAAAAAATAGGGGTGCATTGTGCAAAGAAAAAAAATGCAGGAGGTGAAAAGTTATCCCCACATGGCAAATCTTTTGATGCAATCTGGCTCCCAAGTATGTGATTCCTGGTGCCTATGCAGCTTTTGGTTGTGTGCAAAAATTTCTACCACAGGCCAACCCCTGCTGCAGCCTCTCATCTTGTGTCTTGCTACAAAGTTACAATGTACTTCTTCCAGCAATAACTCAGGTGCCCTGACTGCGAGGTGTCTCAAAGTTTTAGTGACAGGTGCATGACGACCAGACCGTCCGGACGCCGTGCGTCACACTTCCTCTCACGTGGTTTCAGAGATGGTGACGAAAGTTTTCTTTACACAGAAGTTTTGTGGTTTCGATGCAATTTCCTCTTCCACCACCCTCTACCCTAAACCTTCACTGGAGCGGAGACGAGGGGACCTTAAATAAGGTATGATAAATGATATTTTGCGATTTGATTGTGTTCTGAAGCTATAGAGTGGCATGTACAATGACTCTTAGATGTGTCTGCTGCACTGCAATGTGTGTATGGTGCGGCCCCATCGAGAAGTTCATAGGGGAGGCTCTGTATACATAGGGATGGATATAGAAAGCTGACATTTAACACAAATCTTCCTAGTTCATGTGTATTCCGTAACAGTGACTGATTCTCCACCAGTAATTGTTTGGTGAAAGTCACATTGACTGCTTAATAAAAATGCCCCATACTTACCAGTACTATGAATACTCAGCCCAGATAAGACATTGCTGCATTGGGACCTAATCACAGAGCAGATGTCCATACTGAGGTCCAGGACACAGTTCGCTACAGTGGAACTGTGTGTATGTGTGTGTGTATATACACACTCTGTATATATGCTCCTATTAGGGATGATCAGGTGATTTCCGTTAAACCCAATTTGCTATAGAAAAAAAAAATATATATATACATTGAGGATGGAAAGTATTCAAACCCCCTTAAATTTTTCACTCTTTGTTATATTGCAGCCTTTTGCTAAAATCATTTAAGTTCATTTTTTTCCTCATTAATGTACACACAGCACCCAATATTGACAGAAAAACACAAATTTGTTGACATTTTTGCAGATTTATTAACCGCTTCAGCCCCGGAAGAATTTACCCCCTTCCTGACCAGAGCGTTTTTTTTGCGATTCGGTACTGCGTCGCTTTAACTGACAATTGCATGGTCGTGCGATGTGACTCCCAAACAAAATTGATGTCCCACAAATAGAGCTTTCTTTTGGTGGTATTTAATCACCTCTGCGATTTTTATTTTTTGCGCTATAAACAAAATAAGAGCGACAATTTTGAAAAAAACGCATAATTTTTTACATTTTGCTATAATAAATATCCCCCAAAATTATATGAAAAAACATTTTTTCCCCTCAGTTTAGGCCGATACGTATTCTTCTACATATTTTTGGTAAAAAAAAATCGCAATAAGCGTTTATTGATTGGTTTGCGCAAAAGTTATAGCGTTTACTAAATAGGGGATAGTTTTATGGCATTTTTATTAATTTTTTTTTTTACTAGTAATGGCGGTGATCAGCGATTTTTTATTGTGACTGCGACGTTATGGCGGACATGTCGGACATTTTTGACACATTTTTGGGACCATTGTAATTTATACAGCGATCAGTGCGATTAAAAATGCACTGATTACTGTGTAAATGACACTGGCAGTGAAGGGGTTAACCACTAGGGGGCGGGGAGGGGTTAATCAGTACTAGGGGAGTGATTACTAACTGTAGGGGGGTTGGGCTGTGTGTGTCACTAGACTGATCACTGCTCCCGATGACAGGGAGCAGTGATCAGTGACACTTGTCACTAGGCAGAACGGGGAGATGCTGTTTAAATCAGCATCTCCCCATTCGTCTTCTCCGTGAGGTGATCGCGGGTATCCCCGCGGCGATCGAGTCCGCGGGACCTGCGACCCGACTCACGGAGCTCCCGGCCGGCGCGCGCGCACGCAATGGCACGGCGGGGAATTCAAATGGACGTACAGGTACGCCCATTTGCCCAGCCGTGCCATTCTGCCGACGTACACCGTCGTGCGCCGGTCGGGAACCGGTTAAAAAAGAAAAACTGAAATATCACATGGTCCTAAGTATTCAGACCCTTTGCTGTGACACTCATATATTTACAGTAACTCAGGTGCTGTCCATTTCTTCTGATCATCCTTGAGATGGTTCTACACCTTCATTTGAGTCCAGCTGTGTTTGATTATAGTGATTGGACTTGATTAGGAAAGCCACACACCTGTCTATATAAGACCTTACAGCTCACAGTACATGTCAGAGCAAATGAGAATCATGAGGTCAAAGAAACTGCCTGAAGAGTTTAGAGACAGAATTGTGGCAAGGCACAGATCTGGCCAAAGTTACAAAAAAAATTTCTGCTGCACTTAAGGTTCCTAAGAGCACAGTGGCCTCCATAATCCTTCAATGGAAGACCTTTGGGACGACCAGAACCCTTCCTAGAGCTGGCCATCTGGCCAAACTGAGCTATCGGGGGAGAAGAGCCTTGGTGAGAGAGGTAAAGAAGAACCCAAAGATCACTGTGGCTGAGCTCCAGAGATGCAATCGGGAGATGGGAGAAAGTTGTAGAAAGTCAACCATCACTGCAGCCCTCCACCAGTTGGGGCTTTATGGCAGAGTGTCCCGACGGAAGCCTCTCCTCAGTGCAAGACACATGAAAGCCCACATGGATTTTGCTAAAAAAAAAAACACCTGAAGGACTCCAAGATGGTGAGAAATATGATTCTCTGGTCTGATGAGACCAAGATAGAACTTTTTGGCCTTAATTCTAAGCGGTATGTGTGGAGAAAACCAGGCACTGCTCATCACCTGTCCAATAAAGTTTCAACAGTGAAGCATGGTGGTGGCAGCCTCATGCTGTGGGGGTGTTTTTTAGCTGCAGGGACAGGACGACTGGTTTCAATCGAGGGAAAGATGAATGCGGGCAAGTACAGGGATATCCTGAACGCAAACCTTCTCCGGAGTGCTCAGGACCTCAGACTGGGCCGAAGGTTTACCTTCCAACAAGGCAATGACCCTAAGCACACAGCTAAAATAATGAAGGAGTGGCTTCACAACAACTCCGTGACTGTTCTTGAATGGCCCAGCCAGAGCCCTGACTTATGCCGCGTACACACGAGTGGACTTTACGGCGGACTTTGCCCGGCGGACTGGATTTCGTCGGACAATTCGATGTGTGTGGGCTCCAGCGGACTTTGTTTTCTCAAAAGTTGGACGGACTTAGATTTGAAACTTGTTTAAAATTTATCCGTTGAAATCGAGTCCGGTCGAAAAGTCCGCCGTCTGTATGCTAGTTCGACGGACAAAAAGCCACGCTAGGGCAGCTATTGGCTACTGGCTATGAACTTCCTTGTTTTAGTCCGGTCGTACGTCATCACGTACGAATTCGACGGACTTTGGTGGATTGTGTGTAGGCAAGTCCGTTCATTCACAAAGTCCGTCGGAAAGTACGTCGAAAAGTCCGCCGGGCAAAGTCCGCCGTAAAGTCCGCTCGTGTGTACGCGGCATTAAACCCAATTGAGCATCTCTGGAGAGACCTAAAAATGGCTGTCCACCAACGTTTACCATCCAACCTGACAGAACTGGAGAGGATCTGCAAGGAGGAATGGCAGAAGATCCCCAAATCCAGGTGTGAAAAACTTGTTGCATCTTTCCCAAAAACACTCATGGCTGTATTAGATCAAAAGGGCGCTTCTACTAAATACTGAGCAAAAGGTCTGAATACTTAGGACCATGTGATATTTCAGTTTTTCTTTTTTAATAAACCTGCAAAAATGTCAACAATTCTGTGTTTTCTGTCAATATGGGGTGCTGTGTGTACATTAATGAGGAAAAAATTGAACTTAAATGATTTTAGCAAATGGCTGCAATATAACAAAGAGTGAAAAATGTAAGGGGGTCTGAATACTTTCCATCTCCACTGTATATATTTTTCATTTTAAAACATTTTTGTATTATTGGAGTGGATGTTTTTAGGGTAGCTTAGTTATTCAATTCAGACCTAGTTTACACTTGTGGTTAAGGTAAGGGGGGGGGGGGAGTAAGCAAAAAAAAGGTTAGCCTACAGTTTTTATCCCCCTATTGGCAGTAGTGGGGGGTATTTAACCACTTAACGACCAGGCCTATTTTTGACACCTGTTGTTTACAAGTTAAAATCATTATTTTTGCTAGAAAATTATTTAGAACCCCTAAACATTATATTTTTTTTTCAGACACCCTAGAGAATAAAATGTCGCTGCAATACTTTATGTTACACCGTATTTGCGCAGCGGTCTTACAAACGCAATTTTCTTTAAAAAATACACTTTTTTTTCATTAAAAAATAATAACACAGTAAAGTTAGCTCAATTTTTTTCTATATTGTGAAAGATGATGTTATGCTAAGTAAATTGATACCCAACATGTCATGCTTCAAAATTGCGCCCCCTCGTGAAATGGCGACAAATTTTGTCACTTAAAAATCTCCATAGGTGACGTTTAAAAATTTCTACAGGTTACCAGTTTAGAGTTACAGAGGAGGTCTTTTGCTAGAATTATTGCTCTCGCACTAACGATCACACCGATACCTCACATGTGTGGTTTGAACACCATTTTCATATGTGGGCATGTGTTCGCTTCTGCGCGTGAGCTCAGAGGGACAGGGAACTTTAAAAAAAAAAATGTTTTTCTTATTTATTTTATTTCTTATTTTTTTATTTTTACACTGTCCTTTAAATAAAAAATTTGGATCACTTTTATTCCTATTACATTCCTAAACATCCCCTGTAATAGAAAAAAGCATGACAGGACCTCTTTAATGTGAGATCTGGGGTCAAAAAGACCTCACATTTACAAGATCTCACATTTACACTTAAAAGCAATAATAAAAAAAAAGTATTTTTTTTTCATAAAAAAAACTGTCCCTTTAAGGCCATTGGGCGAAAGTGACGTTTGATGTCACTACCGTCATCCAACGGCACAGAGTCGAGTGGGGGCCATCATCCCCTGACTTGACTTACTGCCAAGCAGGGGAAAGGATCGGATCTTCTCCGCCGCTACCGACAGCTCAGGTAAAAGTGATCTTGTGGCGAATCCACCACGGAGACCATTTTTATCTTAAAGCGGACCACCCGCCGCTGAAGAAAATACCGGGGTTATAGTAGGTATCTGCTGCCATAATAACGATATTTAACGTCAAAGGACCGACGTATATCGACGGCGGGCGGTCTGGAAGTGGTTAAATACACAGTGCAAGTTAAGCCAACTGTCGTTTATCTGATGGAAGCGATTTGGGCAGAATGTAGTGACCACAACCCCCTCGTGGGATCCCCATGACATGTATCCCGGGCTCCGTTTTCCTACCTGTGTGCTCAGAACAAGCATGGCGGGTGTCACTGGATACAGTGGAAGGAGATGAACAAGCATCCATAGCCATGTCTTCTTTCACATACTTTCACACTACTTATTATTATTATACACGATTTATATAGCGCCAACAGTTTGTGCAGCGCTTTACAATGTAGAGGGTTAGAGGAAGGAGGGGCAGTAAAAAAAAAAAAAGGTTGGCCTACGGTTTAATGTGTTTAACTCCGTTTTTACCTTGCTATCAATACAAAAACGCAATCCCTTTAAATCCTATTGCAATCTTTAGACCACTGCGCTGCGGGTGCAGGGCATATTGAAAAGTCCTACATGCTGCATCTTTGGTACGGTTTTTTAAAACCGCACCAAAAAAATGCAGCTGCCCATTGAAACGAATAGAAAACACTCTACGGTTGCATTTTTGGTGCATTTTTTGACTCGCATGTCAATGTTTCCCGGGTGCATACTGGGAGTCAGACACCCAGAAAACACACTGGAAATGCATCCAAAAGTTGGCAAAAACGCATATGTGTTTTTACCGCATGTTTGCTACAGAACAGTGTGCTCCCCTGAAAATAGAGGGCAAATCATGTGTGCGTGTTATATGCTGATATTTACCTGGCTGCCTCAGAGGGGAGGAGGGAGTGCCGCCAGATTACATCCCACCTCCTGGATGGCTTCTAGGATAGATGTCACATGTCCTGGCATTGACCGGTGTTCTGTCTATCCTAGGAGCCATCCAGGAGGCGGGACTGTGTGTGACTGCGAGCGCAATGTAAGATCCCTCTGTGTAATCCGGCACTGGTGAGGCTGCATTGATGGGCAATGGTGAGGCTGCATTGATGGGCAAGGGCGAACCTGCAGATGGGCACTGATCAGGCTGCATTGATGGGCAATGGTGGGGCTGCAGATGGGCACTGATCAGGCTGCATTGATGGGCAATGGTGAGGCTGCAGATGGGCACTGATCAGGCTGCATTGATGGGCAAGGGCGAACCTGCAGATGGGCACTGATCAGGCTGCATTGATGGGCAATGGTGGGGCTGCAGATGGGCACTGATCAGGCTGCATTGATGGGCAATGGTGAGGCTGCAGATGGGCACTGATCAGGCTGCATTGATGGGCAAGGGCGAACCTGCAGATGGGCACTGATCAGGCTGCATTGATGGGCAATGGTGAGGCTGCAGATGGGCACTGATCAGGCTGCATTGATGGGCAATGGTGAGGCTGCAGATGGGCACTGATCAGGCTGCATTGATGGGCAATGGTGAGGCTGCAGATGGGCACTGATCAGGCTGCATTGATGGGCAAGGGCGAACCTGCACATGGGCACTGATCAGGCTGCATTGATGGGCAATGGTGGGGCTGCAGATGGGCACTGATCAGGCTGCATTGATGGGCAATGGTGAGGCTGCAGATGGGCACTGATCAGGCTGCATTGATGGGTAATGGTGAGGCTGTAGATGGGCACTGATCAGGCTGCACTGATGGGCAAGGGCGAGGCTGCAGATTGGCACTGATCAGGCTGCATTGATGGGCAATGGGGGAGGCTGCAGATGGGCATTGTTTAGGCTGCAATGATGGGCAATGGTGAGGCTGCAGATGGGCACTGATCAGGCTGCATTGATGGGCAATGTGGAGATAAAACAAGGTGCGCCAATCTAAGTGCAGTATCCAATATAACTTTATTGAATAAATATAAAAATGAATGGCCAAATGGCTACTCACAAAAATTCAGTAGGGATAAGGCATGTAATGACATGTAGATAGCCCATAGGCAAAACCGCGGCGGCTCTCAGTGCAGGATCCCAAAGATGGTGCAAAGCGCTGGGGAGGATGTTGGAAGGCTGTCCGTGGTGTGTAGTCCTCTGCTGGTAGGGGCTTTACCGTGGGGGGGAATGGAGAAACCCAGGTGTCAGCAAGGTAAAGCCGGCATCTTCTGAGGCGCCGGAAGACGGAAAGCGGAACGGGATGAGGACCAGTGTGAGGCGCACCATTCACTGGAGTAAGGGCAGCGGAAATGACGTCTGGACATCCAGCAGAGGACTACACACCACGGCCAGCCTTCCAACATCCACCATCTTTGGGATCCTGCACTGAGAGCCGCCGCGGTTTTGCCTATGGGCTATCTACGTGTCATTACATGCCTTATCCCTACTGAATTTTTGTGAGTAGCCATTTGGCCGTTCATTTTTATATTTATTTAATAAAGTTATATTGGATACTTCACTTAGATTGGCGCACCTTGTTTTATCTCCACATTGCCTTCCAGAGTTTTTGCTTCTACTCCCAAGGGAGCAGCCGCTGGTTCCCATTATCATCTCTATTTGAACTTTTCATCATTTTGGGACTTCACATTCTTAGCGTATATGTGCCTTAAATTACCACCTTCTCCCATATACGCCTATACTACGGTCATATACCGTCATTTTGGACACTGCTATTTTGATATTATTTTGATTGTCTTTCATGTTTGGCTGGTACCTTGCACCATTTCTCCCTTGTTGCATTGATGGGCAATGGGGGAGGCTGCAGATGGGCACTGATCAGGCTGCATTGATGGGCAATGGTGAGGCTGCAGATGGGCACTGATCAGGCTGCATTGATGGGCAATGGGGGAGGCTGTAGATGGGCACTGATCAGGCTGAATTGATGGGCAATGGTGAGGCTGCAGATGGGCACTGATCAGGCTGCATTGATGGGCAAGGGCGAACCTGCAGATGGGCACTGATCAGGCTGCATTGATGGGCAATGGTGAGGCTGCAGATGGGCACTGATCAGGCTGCATTGATGGGCAATGGTGAGGCTGCAGATGGGCACTGATCAGGCTGCATTGATGGGCAATGGTGAGGCTGCAGATGGGCACTGATCAGGCTGCATTGATGGGCAAGGGCGAACCTGCAGATGGGCACTGATCAGGCTGCATTGATGGGCAATGGTGGGGCTGCAGATGGGCACTGATCAGGCTGCATTGATGGGCAATGGTGAGGCTGCAGATGGGCACTGATCAGGCTGCATTGATGGGCAAGGGCGAACCTGCAGATGGGCACTGATCAGGCTGCATTGATGGGCAATGGTGGGGCTGCAGATGGGCACTGATCAGGCTGCATTGATGGGCAATGGTGAGGCTGCAGATGGGCACTGATCAGGCTGCATTGATGGGCAAGGGCGAACCTGCAGATGGGCACTGATCAGGCTGCATTGATGGGCAATGGTGAGGCTGCAGATGGGCACTGATCAGGCTGCATTGATGGGCAATGGTGAGGCTGCAGATGGGCACTGATCAGGCTGCATTGATGGGCAATGGTGAGGCTGCAGATGGGCACTGATCAGGCTGCATTGATGGGCAAGGGCGAACCTGCACATGGGCACTGATCAGGCTGCATTGATGGGCAATGGTGGGGCTGCAGATGGGCACTGATCAGGCTGCATTGATGGGCAATGGTGAGGCTGCAGATGGGCACTGATCAGGCTGCATTGATGGGTAATGGTGAGGCTGTAGATGGGCACTGATCAGGCTGCACTGATGGGCAAGGGCGAGGCTGCAGATTGGCACTGATCAGGCTGCATTGATGGGCAATGGGGGAGGCTGCAGATGGGCATTGTTTAGGCTGCAATGATGGGCAATGGTGAGGCTGCAGATGGGCACTGATCAGGCTGCATTGATGGGCAATGTGGAGATAAAACAAGGTGCGCCAATCTAAGTGCAGTATCCAATATAACTTTATTGAATAAATATAAAAATGAATGGCCAAATGGCTACTCACAAAAATTCAGTAGGGATAAGGCATGTAATGACATGTAGATAGCCCATAGGCAAAACCGCGGCGGCTCTCAGTGCAGGATCCCAAAGATGGTGCAAAGCGCTGGGGAGGATGTTGGAAGGCTGTCCGTGGTGTGTAGTCCTCTGCTGGTAGGGGCTTTACCGTGGGGGGGAATGGAGAAACCCAGGTGTCAGCAAGGTAAAGCCGGCATCTTCTGAGGCGCCGGAAGACGGAAAGCGGAACGGGATGAGGACCAGTGTGAGGCGCACCATTCACTGGAGTAAGGGCAGCGGAAATGACGTCTGGACATCCAGCAGAGGACTACACACCACGGCCAGCCTTCCAACATCCACCATCTTTGGGATCCTGCACTGAGAGCCGCCGCGGTTTTGCCTATGGGCTATCTACGTGTCATTACATGCCTTATCCCTACTGAATTTTTGTGAGTAGCCATTTGGCCGTTCATTTTTATATTTATTTAATAAAGTTATATTGGATACTTCACTTAGATTGGCGCACCTTGTTTTATCTCCACATTGCCTTCCAGAGTTTTTGCTTCTACTCCCAAGGGAGCAGCCGCTGGTTCCCATTATCATCTCTATTTGAACTTTTCATCATTTTGGGACTTCACATTCTTAGCATATATGTGCCTTAAATTACCACCTTCTCCCATATACGCCTATACTACGGTCATATACCGTCATTTTGGACACTGCTATTTTGATATTATTTTGATTGTCTTTCATGTTTGGCTGGTACCTTGCACCATTTCTCCCTTGTTGCATTGATGGGCAATGGGGGAGGCTGCAGATGGGCACTGATCAGGCTGCATTGATGGGCAATGGTGAGGCTGCAGATGGGCACTGATCAGGCTGCATTGATGGGCAATGGGGGAGGCTGTAGATGGGCACTGATCAGACTGCATTGATGGGCAATGGTGAGGCTGCAGATGGGCACTGATCAGGCTGCATTGATGGGCAAGGGCGAACCTGCAGATGGGCACTGATCAGGCTGCATTGATGGGCAATGGTGAGGCTGCAGATGGGCACTGATCAGGCTGCATTGATGGGCAATGGTGAGGCTGCAGATGGGCACTGATCAGGCTGCATTGATGGGCAAGGGCGAACCTGCAGATGGGCACTGATCAGGCTGCATTGATGGGCAATGGTGAGGCTGCAGATGGGCACTGATCAGGCTGCATTGATGGGCAATGGTGAGGCTGCAGATGGGCACTGATCAGGCTGCATTGATGGGCAATGGTGAGGCTGCAGATGGGCACTGATCAGGCTGCATTGATGGGCAAGGGCGAACCTGCAGATGGGCACTGATCAGGCTGCATTGATGGGCAATGGTGGGGCTGCAGATGGGCACTGATCAGGCTGCATTGATGGGCAATGGTGAGGCTGCAGATGGGCACTGATCAGGCTGCATTGATGGGCAAGGGCGAACCTGCAGATGGGCACTGATCAGGCTGCATTGATGGGCAATGGTGGGGCTGCAGATGGGCACTGATCAGGCTGCATTGATGGGCAATGGTGAGGCTGCAGATGGGCACTGATCAGGCTGCATTGATGGGCAAGGGCGAACCTGCAGATGGGCACTGATCAGGCTGCATTGATGGGCAATGGTGAGGCTGCAGATGGGCACTGATCAGGCTGCATTGATGGGCAATGGTGAGGCTGCAGATGGGCACTGATCAGGCTGCATTGATGGGCAATGGTGAGGCTGCAGATGGGCACTGATCAGGCTGCATTGATGGGCAAGGGCGAACCTGCAGATGGGCACTGATCAGGCTGCATTGATGGGCAATGGTGGGGCTGCAGATGGGCACTGATCAGGCTGCATTGATGGGCAATGGTGAGGCTGCAGATGGGCACTGATCAGGCTGCATTGATGGGTAATGGTGAGGCTGTAGATGGGCACTGATCAGGCTGCACTGATGGGCAAGGGCGAGGCTGCAGATTGGCACTGATCAGGCTGCATTGATGGGCAATGGGGGAGGCTGCAGATGGGCATTGTTTAGGCTGCAATGATGGGCAATGGTGAGGCTGCAGATGGGCACTGATCAGGCTGCATTGATGGGCAATGTGGAGATAAAACAAGGTGCGCCAATCTAAGTGCAGTATCCAATATAACTTTATTGAATAAATATAAAAATGAATGGCCAAATGGCTACTCACAAAAATTCAGTAGGGATAAGGCATGTAATGACATGTAGATAGCCCATAGGCAAAACCGCGGCGGCTCTCAGTGCAGGATCCCAAAGATGGTGCAAAGCGCTGGGGAGGATGTTGGAAGGCTGTCCGTGGTGTGTAGTCCTCTGCTGGTAGGGGCTTTACCGTGGGGGGGAATGGAGAAACCCAGGTGTCAGCAAGGTAAAGCCGGCATCTTCTGAGGCGCCGGAAGACGGAAAGCAGAACGGGATGAGGACCAGTGTGAGGCGCACCATTCACTGGAGTAAGGGCAGCGGAAATGATGTCTGGACATCCAGCAGAGGACTACACACCACGGCCAGCCTTCCAACATCCACCATCTTTGGGATCCTGCACTGAGAGCCGCCGCGGTTTTGCCTATGGGCTATCTACGTGTCATTACATGCCTTATCCCTACTGAATTTTTGTGAGTAGCCATTTGGCCGTTCATTTTTATATTTATTTAATAAAGTTATATTGGATAACTTCACTTAGATTGGCGCACCTTGTTTTATCTCCACATTGCCTTCCAGAGTTTTTGCTTCTACTCCCAAGGGAGCAGCCGCTGGTTCCCATTATCATCTCTATTTGAACTTTTCATCATTTTGGGACTTCACATTCTTAGCGTATATGTGCCTTAAATTACCACCTTCTCCCATATACGCCTATACTACGGTCATATACCGTCATTTTGGACACTGCTATTTTGATATTATTTTGATTGTCTTTCATGTTTGGCTGGTACCTTGCACCATTTCTCCCTTGTTGCATTGATGGGCAATGGGGGAGGCTGCAGATGGGCACTGATCAGGCTGCATTGATGGGCAATGGTGAGGCTGCAGATGGGCACTGATCAGGCTGCATTGATGGGCAATGGGGGAGGCTGTAGATGGGCACTGATCAGGCTGCATTGATGGGCAATGGTGAGGCTGCAGATGGGCACTGATCAGGCTGCATTGATGGGCAAGGGCGAACCTGCAGATGGGCACTGATCAGGCTGCATTGATGGGCAATGGTGAGGCTGCAGATGGGCACTGATCAGGCTGCATTGATGGGCAATGGTGAGGCTGCAGATGGGCACTGATCAGGCTGCATTGATGGGCAATGGTGAGGCTGCAGATGGGCACTGATCAGGCTGCATTGATGGGCAAGGGCGAACCTGCAGATGGGCACTGATCAGGCTGCATTGATGGGCAATGGTGAGGCTGCAGATGGGCACTGATCAGGCTGCATTGATGGGCAAGGGCGAACCTGCAGATGGGCACTGATCAGGCTGCATTGATGGGCAATGGTGAGGCTGCAGATGGGCACTGATCAGGCTGCATTGATGGGCAATGGTGAGGCTGCAGATGGGCACTGATCAGGCTGCATTGATGGGCAATGGTGAGGCTGCAGATGGGCACTGATCAGGCTGCATTGATGGGCAAGGGCGAACCTGCAGATGGGCACTGATCAGGCTGCATTGATGGGCAATGGTGGGGCTGCAGATGGGCACTGATCAGGCTGCATTGATGGGCAATGGTGAGGCTGCAGATGGGCACTGATCAGGCTGCATTGATGGGCAAGGGCGAACCTGCAGATGGGCACTGATCAGGCTGCATTGATGGGCAATGGTGGGGCTGCAGATGGGCACTGATCAGGCTGCATTGATGGGCAATGGTGAGGCTGCAGATGGGCACTGATCAGGCTGCATTGATGGGCAAGGGCGAACCTGCAGATGGGCACTGATCAGGCTGCATTGATGGGCAATGGTGAGGCTGCAGATGGGCACTGATCAGGCTGCATTGATGGGCAATGGTGAGGCTGCAGATGGGCACTGATCAGGCTGCATTGATGGGCAATGGTGAGGCTGCAGATGGGCACTGATCAGGCTGCATTGATGGGCAAGGGCGAACCTGCAGATGGGCACTGATCAGGCTGCATTGATGGGCAATGGTGGGGCTGCAGATGGGCACTGATCAGGCTGCATTGATGGGCAATGGTGAGGCTGCAGATGGGCACTGATCAGGCTGCATTGATGGGTAATGGTGAGGCTGTAGATGGGCACTGATCAGGCTGCACTGATGGGCAAGGGCGAGGCTGCAGATTGGCACTGATCAGGCTGCATTGATGGGCAATGGGGGAGGCTGCAGATGGGCATTGTTTAGGCTGCAATGATGGGCAATGGTGAGGCTGCAGATGGGCACTGATCAGGCTGCATTGATGGGCAATGTGGAGATAAAACAAGGTGCGCCAATCTAAGTGCAGTATCCAATATAACTTTATTGAATAAATATAAAAATGAATGGCCAAATGGCTACTCACAAAAATTCAGTAGGGATAAGGCATGTAATGACATGTAGATAGCCCATAGGCAAAACCGCGGCGGCTCTCAGTGCAGGATCCCAAAGATGGTGCAAAGCGCTGGGGAGGATGTTGGAAGGCTGTCCGTGGTGTGTAGTCCTCTGCTGGTAGGGGCTTTACCGTGGGGGGGAATGGAGAAACCCAGGTGTCAGCAAGGTAAAGCCGGCATCTTCTGAGGCGCCGGAAGACGGAAAGCGGAACGGGATGAGGACCAGTGTGAGGCGCACCATTCACTGGAGTAAGGGCAGCGGAAATGACGTCTGGACATCCAGCAGAGGACTACACACCACGGCCAGCCTTCCAACATCCACCATCTTTGGGATCCTGCACTGAGAGCCGCCGCGGTTTTGCCTATGGGCTATCTACGTGTCATTACATGCCTTATCCCTACTGAATTTTTGTGAGTAGCCATTTGGCCGTTCATTTTTATATTTATTTAATAAAGTTATATTGGATACTTCACTTAGATTGGCGCACCTTGTTTTATCTCCACATTGCCTTCCAGAGTTTTTGCTTCTACTCCCAAGGGAGCAGCCGCTGGTTCCCATTATCATCTCTATTTGAACTTTTCATCATTTTGGGACTTCACATTCTTAGCGTATATGTGCCTTAAATTACCACCTTCTCCCATATACGCCTATACTACGGTCATATACCGTCATTTTGGACACTGCTATTTTGATATTATTTTGATTGTCTTTCATGTTTGGCTGGTACCTTGCACCATTTCTCCCTTGTTGCATTGATGGGCAATGGGGGAGGCTGCAGATGGGCACTGATCAGGCTGCATTGATGGGCAATGGTGAGGCTGCAGATGGGCACTGATCAGGCTGCATTGATGGGCAATGGGGGAGGCTGTAGATGGGCACTGATCAGGCTGCATTGATGGGCAATGGTGAGGCTGCAGATGGGCACTGATCAGGCTGCATTGATGGGCAAGGGCGAACCTGCAGATGGGCACTGATCAGGCTGCATTGATGGGCAATGGTGAGGCTGCAGATGGGCACTGATCAGGCTGCATTGATGGGCAATGGTGAGGCTGCAGATGGGCACTGATCAGGCTGCATTGATGGGCAATGGTGAGGCTGCAGATGGGCACTGATCAGGCTGCATTGATGGGCAAGGGCGAACCTGCAGATGGGCACTGATCAGGCTGCATTGATGGGCAATGGTGGGGCTGCAGATGGGCACTGATCAGGCTGCATTGATGGGCAATGGTGAGGCTGCAGATGGGCACTGATCAGGCTGCATTGATGGGTAATGGTGAGGCTGTAGATGGGCACTGATCAGGCTGCACTGATGGGCAAGGGCGAGGCTGCAGATTGGCACTGATCAGGCTGCAATGATGGGCAATGGCGAGGCTGCAGATTGGCACTGATCAGGCTGCATTGATGGGCAATGGTGGGGCTGCAGATGGGCACTGATCAGGCTTCATTGATGGGCAATGGTGAGGCTGTAGATGGGCACTGATCAGGCTGCACTGATGGGCAAGGGTGAGGCTGCAGATTGGCACTGATCAGGCTGCAATGATGGGCAAGGGTGAGGCTGCAGATTGGCACTGATCAGGCTGCAATGATGGGCAATGGCGAGGCTGCAGATTGGCACTGATCAGGCTGCATTAATGGGCAATGGTGAGGCTGCAGATAGGTACTAATAAGCAGTGGCGGCCCGTCCATAGAGGGCGCCGCCTCCCATATCCGTGCATTCGGCCCCCTGATCTACATATTAGGGCACTGAACCATGGATTCCAATGCAGGGTGGGTGTTTTTTTGAAGCACCTGATTAAAACCAAAGGCTCTAATAAGCTTCAAAAATGGGTGGCCTCGGAGCGCAGAGCATTGTGCTCCAATCCCACCCTGTTGAGTGACGATATTGAATGAATTTTTGCTATTGTGACACTAAAGTTCCTCCCTGCCATTCAGGAGGCAGGTCGTGAAACCTGTTTCCTAATTGGCCAAAGTGCCAGGCGATCCTATTGGATGCGTAGTGCTTTGGTGGAAGAGCAGGCACAAGCTTGACACAAGCTTGAGGAGCGGGCACCGGAGCCACCGCTGCCTGCACTCCAGGAGAAGAGCGAGCGGGTAAGTGCCAGACTGCTCGCAGGGGCTTTGTGTGTGCTGTCAGTGCCGCACCGCCGGGAGGGTTGTTTGTTTGCCACCCCCCAAAAGAAGAACCCACCAGCCACCCCTGCTGATAAGGCTGCATTTATAGGCACTGACCCTTATTTTGCGTCAAAGTTTTTTTCCTGAAACTTCCCTCTTAAAATTGAGATGCGTTCGCCGATAGATACGTTACTTTCCTATCTTAAACAGTTTTTACATTTATTTAGTTACTCCCTAGTTTCCATGCCCAGGCAAATGATGTCATACAGTATATCCCAGGGGTCTTTAGGAAGAGGGGTTTTATCAGCTAAGCACCTTCCTGCATGCCTGAGCTAAGGGCAGATGGATTCCAGGAAGTAAATGTGTTTGTGCAGCACAGTGGTGTAGCGGGAAGCACTCTCGTCCTAGCAGTAAAAAGGGTCGCTGGTTCGAATCCCAACCACAACACTACCTGCTTGGAGTTTGCATGTTCTCCCTGTGCCTGCGTGGGTTTCCTCCGGGTACTCCGGTTTCCTCCCACACTCCAAAGACATGCTGGTAAGTTAATTGGCTTCTGTTCAAAATTGGACCTAGTATATGATTGTGGGCTTCTTGAGGGTAGGGACCGATGTGAGTGTACGATGTATGTGTGGAGCGCTGCGTGAATTGGCGATGCTATATGGGTACCTTAAAATAAATAGGGATGATTGTAGACACGCACCCGCACTCACTCAGGATGGACTGGTGTCTTTATTCAACCTTACTAACTACGCAACTATATGTAACTATGATACATGAGTCATCTGCCCTTACTCAAGATGGCCATGGCCAGAAATGCTAGGGGGGTGTTTTTCAAAGTGATTTCTCTGCAAAATAAAGCATGGAGACACGGATGGATAAATGGGGGAGTTTGATTTTAATATTAAACATGAATTAAAAAGCACTTTTGGTTTGTGGTGCCTTAGATACAGTGTAGTTCCACTTTAAGTAAAAAAAAAAGTAAAAAAAATGAATGAGACATACAATCACTAAAAAGGTTGCACATTAGGTATCACCAAACCCGTCAGAGTGAGAACAATCATTCTGGGGTCGTCATTCACGGTTAACTCTAAACTGATGACCTGTGTGCATACCTCCCAACTTTTTGAGATGGAAATGAGGGACACCTATCAGCAAAAGTATGCAGGCATAGGACACACCCCCTTGTCATGCCCCCTTAAAGGAGAATTGTACAAAAAAAACAAGATTGGCTAAACCCACAAGTGTTTTTATACCACTACTCTTCCTTTATATTGGCTTTTGGAATCTACAAATGCAGCAATTTAGAAATCAGATGAAAGGTTTAGCTCTGGGAAACACTTTTTGATAGAAAAAAGGTGCTTTTTATATACAACTATATAGATCAGAGCAAAATGAGGGACAAATGAGGAGGAAAGAGGGACAGAGGGACATTGTTCCAAATCAGGGACAGTCCCTTGAAATCAGGGACAGTTGAGAGCTATTCCTGTAGGGACCTTTAACCCTTTTGGCGCCAGGTCCGTGTGTCGTAAGGACCTAACGACGGGGGGTATCAGACTCCTGCCTGTCAGGTGAGAGCATTCAGGCGGCTCTGCTGCTGTTTGATCGCTCTCACACACCACGGTACCGGCACTCCCCCTTGCCGCGGCGCCCCGTCATGCTTACCAGGCTCCGCTTGCCCATTGCCATACCTCCCAACTTTTTGAGATGGGAATGAGGGACACCTATCACATAGCTCCCAACTGTCCCTGATTTAGAGAGACTGTCTCTGATTTGGAGCAATGTCCCTCTGTCCCTCTTTCCCCCTCATTTGTCCCTCATTTGGGTCTGATCTATATAGTTGTATATAAAATGCACTATTTATCTTTCAAAAAGTGTTTCTCAGTGCTAAATCTTTCATTCAATTTCTAAATTGCTGCATTTGTACATTTTAAAAGCCAATATAAAGGAACAGTAGTGGTAAAAAAAAGTCCTTGTGGATTTGATTAACTTTTTTTTTTTGGTTAATTCTGCTTTAAGGGGGTGTTGCAGGGGCGTGTCCTATTCCTACATATGTTTGTTAGTAGGTGTCCCTCATTGCCATCTCAAAATGTTGGGAAGTATGCCTATCAGCAAAAGCCCCCTTAAATGGGAATTGTACAAAAAAACAAGATTGGTTAAACCCACAAGTGTTTTTTTTACCACTACTATTCCTTTATATTGGCTTTTGGAATTTACAAATGTAGCAATTTAGAAATCAGATGAAAGGTTTAGCACTGGGAAACACTTTTTGATAGATAAAAAGTGCATTTTGTATACAACTATTTACATCAGACCAAAATGAGGGACAAATGAGGAGGAATGAGGGACAGGGGGACATTGCTCCAAATCAGGGACAGTCCCTCCAAAATCAGGGACAGTTGGGAGGTATGCCCATCGGCAGGCCCGGAATCTCCATGGAGGGGAAGGAGAAGAGTGGACACACGTCTGCTTGTGACCCAGAAAGCGACGTCTCTGACGTCACTTCCGGGTCAAGCTCTTGGTGTCCTCGGCTCGTTTTGCCGAGAAAGGATACTTTTCAATGCGATCTGCATTGCAAAACATTCAGTGGAGCCAAGAGGAGACATCGGGGGTCTTTTAGATCCTGCATGTCTCTTTAAAGAGAACCTGTCACCTTAGGCCTCATGTACGCTGCTGCTGCTAAACGGACGTTTAGGAGCAGTTGGGCATTTTTTTCAACTGCACCTGAACTCTCCTCTACAGTGGGGCAAAAAAGTATTTATTCAGCCACCAATTGTGCAAGTTCTCCCACTTAAAAAAATAAGAGAGAGGCCTGTAATTGTCATCATAGGTATACCTCAACTATGAGAGACAAAATGTGGAAACTAATCCAGACAATCACATTGTCTGATTTTTGAAAGAATTTATTTGCAAATTATGGTGGAAAATAAGTATTTTGTCAATATCAAAAGTTCATCTCAATACTTTGTTATATATCCTTTGTTGGCAATGACAGAGGTCAAATGTTTTCTGGGGAGCAGTACTAGAGAAGACCACAAATTCGGGCAGTGTATTTGGCTCTGAGAACCTGGACCTCCAGGTTAAAAAATTGTCCTGTCAGGATCCAATCCGACAATGCCACGGCCGTGGCATATATCAATCACCAAGGGGGCGCCAAAAGTCTCTCAGCTGAGAGAGAGGTGGACCAGATTCTAACTTGGGCAGAAAAAAATGTCCCATGCCTACCGGCAGTTTTCATTCCGGGAGTAGAGAATTGGCAGGCGGACTACTTAAGTCGCCAGCAGTTATTCCCGGGGGGAATGGTCTCTTCATCCCGACATTTTTCAGGCTGTTTGCGAAAGATGGGGACTCCGGACGTAGAACCTTCTAGCGTCCAGGTTCAACACGAAGCTAGTCAACTTTGTGTCCAGGACAAGGGACCCACTCGCATATGGAACAGATGCGTTGGTGACCCCATGGGATCAGTTCTCACTGATCTATGCATTTCCCCCAATTCAGTTGCTACCTCGACTTCTTTGCAGGATCAGCCTGGAAAGAAAGTTGGTAATACTGGTCGCACCAGCGTGGCCCAGAAGGTCATGGTATGCAGAGATCGTAAAGATGGCAGTGGAGGGTCCATGGCTCCTCCCACTAAGGCCAGACCTGCTATCACAGGGGCCAATATTCCATCCTACTTTACGAATGCTAAATTTAACGGCCTGGCTATTGAGACCCACATTCTTATGAAACCTGGGCTTTCCAGGTCAGTTATTTCTACTTTGATTAATGCTAGGAAGCCAGCTTCTAGAACTATATATTATAGAGTCTAGGAAAGCTTATGTTTCCTGGTGTGAATCCAGGGGTTGGCACCCTCTGAGATATATTATAGGCAGAATTCTTGCCTTTCTACAATTAGACGTAGAGAGGAAGTTGGCCCTGAGTACTATTAAGGGCCAAGTCTCAGCCTTATCAATTTTATTTCAAAAACCACTTGCTACGCATTCTTTAGTCCGGGGTTTCATCCCAGGAGTGATGCGGATTAATCCGCCAGTTAAATCACCCTTAAGCCCTTGTGGCTTGAATTAAGTTTTGTCTGTGTTACAAAAACAGCATATTCCTTTACTCCTTTTGACAAGGAAGCTGGTATTTTTGGTTGCTATATCCTCAGTAAAAAGGGTTTCAGAATTGGCTGCTCTTTCCTGTAGAGAGCCATATTTGATTATTCCTGAGGACAGAGTGGTGTTACGCCCTCGTCCAGGATTTTTGCCAAAGGTGGTTTCAGGCTTTCATCTGAATGAAGATATTGTCCTGCCATCGTTTTTCCCAAAACCATGTTCCAAGGAAGAAAAGTCACTACATTGTCTTGATGTGGTGAGGGCAGTGAAGATCTATTTAAAGAAAACTGCTCAGATTCGTAAGACTGATGTCCTATTTACTCTGCCAGAGGGTCCTAAAAAAGGACAGGCAGCGTCGAAATCCACTGTTGCTAAGTGGATTCGGCAAGTTATAATTCAAACTTATGATTTAAAGGGAAAGATTCCCCCTTTTCAAGTTAAGGCGCACTCTACCAGAGCGGTTGGTGCTTCTTGGGCAGTGCGTCACCAGGCCTCCATGTCTCAGATCTGCAAGGCCGCGACTTGGTCTTCAGTGCATAGATTTACAAAATTTTATCAAGTAGATGTAAGATGGAATGAGTATATCGCCTTTGGGCGCAGTGTGCTGCAGGCAGCAGTATAATTCCTCGAGGTCTGGGGGTGCCCTACGGGTTGTGTCTCCCTCCCCTCAAGTAGCATTGCTATGGGACGTCCCACTAAGTAATTACTTGAGGCTCTGTGTCCTATGATGTACGATAAAGAAAATAGGATTTTTAAAACAGCTTACCTGCAAAATCCTTTTCTTGGAGTACATCATAGGACACAGAGCTCCCGCCCCTCTGTTTTATGGGGTGAGAGTATATTGCTTATATTGCTTGACTACAAAAACTGAGGACTCCTGGAAGGAGGAGGGTTTATATAGGGGAGTCAAAATCCTGTATTGGTTATACCAGTGTCAACACCTGAAGGTAGGCCCATAACCCACCAAGTAATCACTTGAGGCTCTGTGTCCCATGATGTACTCCAAGAAAAGGATTTTACAGGTAAGCTGTTTTAAAAATCCTATTTTTCCACCATAATTTGCAAATAAATTCTTTCAAAAATCAGACAATGTGATTGTCTGGATTTGTTTCCACATTTTGTCTCTCATAGTTGAGGTATACCTATCCTGTTTCCCCGAAAATAAGACCTAGCGTGATTGTCAGTGATGGCTGCAATATAAGCCTTACCCCCTAAATAAGCCCTACCCTCTTTCCCCAAAAATAAGCCCTACCCTGAAAATAAGACCTACAAGGACTTTAACTAGGGCTTATTTGGGGGGTAGGGCTTATATTGCAGCCATCACCGACAATCACGCTAGGTCTTATTTTCGGGGAAACAGGGTATGATGACAATTACAGGCCTCTCTCATCTTTTAAAGTGGGAGAACTTGCACAATTGGTGGCTGACTAAATACTTTTTTGCCCCACTGTATGTTATCTTATCAGTACATGTACACAGGGTCGTTTATAGTTGTTTCTAGGCAGTTGAGTTTAGAGGCCTTTTTTGGAACTCAAAAAAAAGGGTTCAAAAGCTGAGTTTAGAGGCATTTCAAGCGCCAAACGCTTCTAAACGCGGCTTTCATTTACAGGCGTTTTTCATTTTTGGCTATTTAAAAAAAAAAAAAAAATGTATTTAAAAAAAAACGCATCTAAACGCAAATGCGGCAAAACGCCGCTATACGCGGCATGTAAACGCGGCAAAACGGACGGTTTAAATGTGGGTTACTATCTGTTAAGTTAAATCGTTCAGGAGAGGTTGAAAAAATGTCCCGTGTACATGAAGCCTAAAAATAATCACATAGGAGATTTTTTGCCCCCTATGTGGTGGAAAAAAAAAAAGTTAAGTAAAAAAAAAAAAAATTTTTTTTTTTTTTTGCAACAAAAATAAAGTTACGCACAAGAGCATAAAATCCCCTCCCCCAAAAAAATTTTGAGCCCCCCCACCTCACATATACACACGCACAAATGTAAACGCATGCGTCGGGGCGCCTACACGTGAAAACGTTGATTGCGATACACATGTTACATACGCCTGCGTACGCCGGAGTGAGAGCAATCAACCTCCTCCGTAACACTAAGCTGATGACCTATAGGGGGCTTTTGAAGCGTCGCCCATTTCACGGGCGCACAGAATTTTAAGGTTTAGCATTTTGGGTATCTGTACTGAGCATTTTCAAGCTGCAGCGTGCAAGAGGCCTAAAGAGGAAGTAAACCCTGATGGGTTTTACTTCCTCTTTTTCCCCCTGCAAAGTAAAAGCATAATGGGCTACTATGCGTCGCATACTAGCTCATTATGTTGCACATACTATAAACGAAGCCCGCGATGTCCCTGCTGGTGGCCGCATCCATCTTCACCCCTCTTCCTTCCAGGGGCCGTGGACTCTGTGACTGGCCAGAGGCGCGTGACGTCACTCCAGCGTGCCCTTTTTTCAGTGCGCATGCACCGATGATGTCGGCGCAAGCGTATATGGAAAATATCTTCTAAACCATGGAGGTTTAGGAGATATTGCCAGTACCTACAGGTAAGCCTTATTATAGGCTTACCTGTAGGGAAAAGTGGTGTGTAAGGGTTTACAACCACTATTAATACACAATAAAGTGCTTACCACTGCAACATTCTTTTCTGATGTGTGTGTGTGATGCTTCGGTGATGCTTTTTTAAAGCTTTAATGAAGCTTGGCAAACGCCTCGTATGTGTTGATTTTTTATTTGTTTTAACTACTTGCCCTCTGGAAAATTCCCCCCCCCCCCCTTCATGAGCAGGCCATTTTTTGCATTACGGCACTGCGTTACTTTAACTGACAATTTTGTGGTCGTGCGACGCTGTACACAAATAAAATTGATGTCCCTTTTTCCCCACAAAGAGAGCTTTCTTTTGGTGGTATTTGATCCCCTCCGCGGTTTTTATTTTTTGTGCTATAAACAAAAAAATACTGACAATTTAAAAAAAAAAAATGATAAAAAACAATATTTTTTACTCTCGGTTATAAAATACATCCAATAAAATCAATTGAAAAAAAATCAAATTTCTTCATCAATTTAGGCTAATATATATTCTGCTACATATTTTTGGTTAAAAAAAAAGATCCACAGCATATTAGTACCCTCGTTCTGGAGATCCGCAGTATATTAGTACCCTCGTTCTGGAGATCCGCAGCATATTAGTACCCTCGTTCTGGAGATCCACAGCATATTAGTACCCTCGTTCTGGAGATCCGCAGCATATTAGTACCCTCGTTCTGCAGATCCGCAGCATATTAGTACCCTCGTTCTGCAGATCCGCAGCATATTAGTACCCTCGTTCTGCAGATCCGCAGCATATTAGTACCCTCATTCAGCAGATCCGCAGCATATTAGTACCCTCGTTCAGCAGATCCGCATCATATTAGTACCCTCGTTCTGCAGATCCGCAGCATATTAGTACCCTCATTCTGCAGATCCGCAGCATATTAGTAGGCTCATTCAGTAGATCGGCAGCATATTAGTACCCTCGTTCTGGAGATCCGCAGCATATTAGTACCCTCGTTCTGGAGATCCGCAGCATATTAGTACCCTCGTTCTGCAGATCCGCAGCATATTAGTACCCTCGTTCTGCAGATCCGCAGCATATTAGTACCCTCGTTCTGCAGATCCGCAGCATATTAGTACCCTCATTCTGCAGACCCGCAGCATATTAGTACCCTCGTTCAGTAGATCCGCAGCATATTAGTACCCTCGTTCTGCAGATCCGCAGCATATTAGTACCCTCGTTCAGTAGATCCGCAGCATATTAGTACCCTCGTTCTGCAGATCCGCAGCATATTAGTACCCTCGTTCAGTAGATCCGCAGCATATTAGTACCCTCGTTCTGCAGATCCACAGCATATTAGTACCCTCGTTCTGCAGATCCGCAGCATATTAGTACCCTCGTTCTGCAGATCCGCAGCATATTAGTACCCTCGTTCTGCAGATCCGCAGCATATTAGTACCCTCGTTCTGCAGATCCGCAGCATATTAGTACCCTCGTTCAGTAGATCCGCAGCATATTAGTACCCTCGTTCTGCAGATCCACAGCATATTAGTACCCTCGTTCAGTAGATCCGCAGCATATTAGTACCCTCGTTCTGCAGATCCACAGCATATTAGTACCCTCGTTCAGTAGATCCGCAGCATATTAGTACCCTCGTTCTGCAGATCCGCAGCATATTAGTACCCTCGTTCAGTAGATCCGCAGCATATTAATACCCTCGTTCTGCAGATCCACAGCATATTAGTACCCTCGTTCTGCAGATCCGCAGCATATTAGTACCCTCGTTCTGCAGATCCGCAGCATATTAGTACCCTCCTTCAGCAGATCCGCAGCATATTAGTACCCTCGTTCAGTAGATCCGCAGCATATTAGTACCCTCGTTCAGCAGATCCGCAGCATATTAGTACCCTCGTTCTGCAGATCCGCAGCATATTAGTACCCTCGTTCAGTAGATCCGCAGCATATTAGTACCCTCGTTCTGCAGATCCGCAGCATATTAGTACCCTCGTTCTGCAGATCCGCAGCATATTAATACCCTCCTGCAGCAGATCCGCAGCATATTAGTACCCTCGTTCAGTAGATCCGCAGCATATTAGTACCTTCCTTCAGCAGATCCGCAGCATATTAGTATCCTAATTCAGCAGATCCGCAGCATATTAGTATCCTCATTCAGCAGATCCGCAGCATATTAGTACCCTCGTTCTGGAGATCCGCAGCATATTAGTACCCTCGTTCTGCAGATCCGCAGCATATTAGTACCCTTGCTCTGCAGATCCACAGCATATTAGTACCCCCGTTCTGCAGATCCGCAGCATATTAGTACCCTCGTTCTGCAGATCCGCAGCATATTAGTACCCTCGTTCTGCAGATCACTTGCTCAGTAGTACCCCCTGCTCTGATGATCCCTCACTCAATAGTAATTTCCAGCTCTGCGGCACACCAGCATAGCTCCCAACTGTCCCTGATTTGAAGGGACTGCCCCTGATTTAAAGGGACTGTCCCTGTTTTGGAGCAATGTCCCTCATTCCACCTCATTTGTCCGTCATTTTGGTCTGATCTATATAGTTGTATATAAAATGCACTATTTATCTATTAAAAAGTGTTTCCCAGCGCTAAACCTTTCATCCAATTTCTAAATTGCTGCATTTGTAAATACTTAAAGCCAATATAAAGGAATAGTAGTGGTAAAAAGCACTTGTGGGTTTAACCAATCATTTTTTTTGTACAATTCTCCTTTAAGGGGGGTTGGGACGTGGCAAGGGGTGTGTGTGTCCTATGCCTACATATTTTTGTTAATAGGTGTCCCTCATTCCCATTTCCAGAAGTTTTGAGGTATGCACCACGTGTGACATCTGCTAGTTTCTCCTGCTCCGGTCCCCCTGCTCTGCTGATCCTACGCAGCCCAGTCTTTGCTCTCCAGTCCCGTTCACCTTCCACTATAGCGTTTGCATGTTGCACACTACATGTGCCGTCTGCTAGTCGCTCCGCTCCAGTCCGGACCCCGCTTACCTTCCTGCTGCTCCACTCTGCACACCAGATGTGACGTTTGTACCAGCCACTTCCAGAATATAAACACATGAACCGGAAATGACTGCTGGTGATGCCTTTCCAGTTCGCTTGTTGGTGTCCCAGTGCATCCTGGGATATCTCATACCTGTAATACCTCCAAAACAAAGCCAACTAACTCTGAATAAAAGCCTCTCAAAAGTTTCAGGTGCTGTTAGCGAGTGTCGTCATAGACTTGTAAAGAAGCTTTAGAGATGCTCTGAAGCACCAAGAAAGAGACATGGGGTATAATTTTTGAAGCAAAGCAAACACAATGTGTGAACAGGCCTGTAAGCTTACCATTTTATTTAGAGGAATTCAGAGTGCTTTAAAAAAGCATGTCAAATACCACATTTTTAAGCAAGTGTAAATAAGCCCTAAAGGAAATGTACTGTATATATTGTTTTTGCATATATGTATGACAGCCAGGCAACTTGGATTTTCATAAGTAGAACCTCAATGACAGCCCATATACAGTATTTTTCTATTGACTGGTTTAGTTGAAAGTGTTCATTGATATTCCTTGTTATTTGTCTCCTGTCCCAGGTTTCCAGGTCTCCATATCTCCAATCATGGCCGACTTTGCCACCATCCCCGGGGGTGCCCCCACCGCTGTGGACCCGCCATTGCCTCCGCAGCTCTGCAGCCTGTGTGTTATCATCATGTTCTTCCTGGCATTGGTCACTGCCATATTCATGGTGACCTGCGTTGTACTGTCCTTCAAAGTCTCCCAAATGTCCCAGCAGAGGTCACGGCGGAGCAGGATTATGCCGACGGCACCCACGGCCATGGATTTATGGGCCTCACCTCCAATCTCTCACAGCCAATCCACTCTGCTAATGGAGGAGGGACCAGCAGTGAATCCACTCCGGCTTCCTGCATTCTCCCCAGAATGGGATGAAGTCGTTGCCATTCAGCCACGGGTGACCCTACGGGACCTGGATGAGTTCTGGTGGCGCAGTAACGCCACGGCTGTGTAAGACCAGAAGGCTTTGAACCTTCAGTGGACTATGATGCAATAGCTGATGTCCTCCACTAGCATCCAAAACCCTCTGGAGGGTGCCACTCAGGAGGCTATCCAGACTACCTCTGACATTTTTTAAACGTTATAAATTCATGAAGAACAATACGAATTACATAGATATGACGCATCTGAAAAATAATTATTTACTGCTCCGTTATGTAATTGACCACAACTGCCTCATTTCCTTAGAATGATCTACTGTGTATTTTGTGTGTAATCTTTCTTGCTTAGGGCTTGCCACTTCCTGTTACAGCAGATAAATCCTAATTCTTAATTAATTCTCGACCAAAAAACAAGTTCTTGCATTATGGGATGTGTAAACCAGAAACTCAAAACAATTGTCCACTGCTGCCTACAAAGTGGCTGTTCGACTTGGAGGCCCCCATCTTTTCTTTGGTCCTTCTTTAATTGTAGATGCAAGTGAATCATGGAACACCAGCAGGAGCCTGATTATCCTATACGGATCTTTAGTTATCACTAGAGGGACCCTCAATGGGGGAATGGAGGTCCTGATTCCTTTATATATATCTTAAGTTATCACTAGAGGGACCACCGGCAGGAGAAGGGAGGTCTAGGATTTCTCTGTATAGATCTTTGTATCACTAGAGGGATCATCAGCAGTAAGAAGGATGTCCTGATTCCTCTATATAGATCTTTAGTCATCACTAGAGGGACCACCGGCAGGAGAAGGGAGGTCTAGGATTTCTCTGTATAGATCTTTGTATCACTAGAGGGACCACTGGCAGGAGGAAGGAGGTCCTGCTTCCTCTTTATAGATCTTTAGTTATCACTAGAGTGATCACCAGCAGGAGGAAGGAGGTCCTGATTCATCTATATAGATGTTTATATCACTAGAGTGATCACCAGCAGGAGGAAGGAGGTCCTGATTCATCTATATAGATCTTTATATCACTAGAGGGATCACCAGCAGGAGGAAGGAGGTCCTGATTCCTCTATATAGATCTTTATATCACTAGAGAGATCACCAGATCACCAGCAGGAGGAAGGAGGTCCCAATTCCTCTATAGATCTTAAGTTATTACTAGAGGTACCTCCAGCAAAAGGAAGAAGATACTGGTTCCTCTATATAGATCTTTAGTTATACTGGAGGGATTCCCAACAAGAGGAAGGAGGTCAAGATTTCCCAACAAAGATCTTTAGTTATCACTAGAGCGATCACCACCAGGAGGAAGGAGGTCCTGATTCCTCTATATAGATCTTTAGTTATCACTAGAGCGATCACCACAAGGAGGAATGAGGTCCCAATTCCTCTATATAGATCTTTATATCACTAGAGGGAACACCAGCAGGAGGTCCTGATTCCTCTATATAGATCTTTAGTTATCACTAGAGGGACCACCGGCAGGAGGAAGGAGGTCCTGATTCCTCTTTATAGATCTTTAGTTATCACTAGAGGGACCACCAGCAGGAGGAAGGAGGTTCTGATTCATCTATATAAATCTTTATATCACTAGAGGGTTTACCAGCAGGAGGAAGGAGGTCGTGATTTCTCTTTATAGATCTTAAGTTATTACTAGAAGGACCACTGGCAAAGGGAAGGAGATACTTATTCCACTATATCAGGGATCTTCAAACTACGGCCCTCCAGTTGTTCTGGAACTACAATTCCCATGATGCCTAGTCATGTTTGTGAATGTCAAAGTTTTAAAATGCCTCATGGGATGTGTAGTTGCGCAACAGCTGGAGAGCCGTAGTTTGAAGACTCCTGCTCTATATAGATCTTTAGTTGGAGGAATCCCCAATAATTGGAAGGAGGTCAAGATCTCCCACCACAGATCTTTAGTTATCACTTGAGGGACCATTGGCTGGAGGAAGGAGGCCCTGATTCCTCTTTAGTTAGACCTCATTTAGAATACTGTTTCCAGTTCTGGAAGCCTCACTTACAACAAGATATTGATAAGATAGAACCAGTCCAGAGACGGGCAACACCAATGGTGAAAGGAGTAAAGGATAAAGCATATCAGAAAAGACTGCAGAAAACTAATACAGTGCCTTGAAAAAGTATTCATACTTGAAATTTTCCACATTTTGTCATGTTACAACCAAAAATGTAAATGTATTTTATTGGGATTTTATGTGATAGACCAACACAAAGTGGCACGTAATTGTGAGGTGGAAGGAAAATGATAAATAGTTTTCCACATTTTTTACAAATAAATATGTGAAAAGTGTGGCGTACATTTGTATTCAGCCCCTTTTACTCTGATACCCCTAACTAAAATCTAGTGGAACCAATTGCCGTCAGAAGTCACCTAATTAGTAAATAAAGCACACCTGTGTGTAATTTATTTCAATGCCGCGTACACACGAGCGGACTTTACGGCAGACTTTGCCCGGCGGACTTTTCGACGGAATTTACGACGGACTTTCCGAATGAACGGACTTGCCACACGATCAACCAAAGTCTGACGGATTCGTACGTGATGACATACGACCGGACTAAAACAAGGAAGTTCATAGCCAGTAGCCAATAGATGCCCTAGCGTCGGTTTTTGTCCATCGGACTAGCATACAGACGAGCGGACTTTTCGACCAGACTCGAGTCCGTCGGATAGATTTGAAACATGTTTCAAATCTAAGTCCGTCAAACTTTTGAGAAAAAAATGTCCGCTGGAGCCCACACACGATCGAATTGTCTGACGAAATCCGGTACGCCGGACCAAGTATGCCGTTAAGTCCGATCGTGTGTACGCGGCATTAGTATAAATACAGCTGCTCTGTGAAGCCCTCAGAAGTTTATTAGAGAACCTTAGTGAGCATCATGAAGGCCAATGAACACACCAGACAGGTCAGGGATAAAGTTGTGGAGAAGTGTAAAGCAGGGTTAGCTTATAAAAAAATATCCCAAGCTTTGAACATCTCACGGAGCACTGTTCAATCTATCATCCGAAAATGGTAAAAGTATGGCACAACTGCAAACCTACCAAGACATGGCCGTCCAGCTAAACTGACAGGCCGGGCAAGGAGAGCATTCATCAGAGAAGCAGCCAAGAGGCCCATGGTAACTCTGGAGGAGCTGCAGAGATCCACAGCTCAGGTGGGAGAATCTGTCCACAGGACAACTATTAGTCGTGTTCTCCACAAATCTGACCTTTATGGAAGAGTGGCAAGAAGAAAGCCATTGTTGAAAGAAAGCCATAAGAAGTCCTGTTTACGAGAAGCCATGTGGGGGACACAGCAAACATGTGGAAGAAGGTGCTCTGGTCAGATGAGACCAAATGTACCCCACACTTTTCACATATTTATTTGTAAGAAATGTTGAAAACCATTTATCATTTTCCTTCCACTTCACAATTAAGTGCCACTTTGTGTTGGTCTATCACAAAAAAAATCCCAATAAAATACATTAACGTTTTTGGTTGTAACATGACAAAATGTGGAAAATTTCAAGAGGTATGAATACTTTTTCAAGGCACTCTATGTATAAAATCCGCAGAAAAGAATGGAAAGGGGAAACATGACCGAAACCTTGAAATACCTGAAGTGGGTGAATAAGGTTCAGGAGGGCAGGATTTTCCATATGAAGCTAGACTGAGAACACAAAACACGACCTCAAACCAGCAGGAGGAAAGTTCAAAACTAACCTTGGAAAGTTTCATTTTACTGAGAGAGTAGTTGATACTTGGATCTGACCTCAGGCAGACGTAGTGAGTCTGTTAACAGCAAGTGACTTTAAACATGCTGGGAGAAAACATAGATCCACTGTAAACTCAGATAAATAAGTAAAAAAAATTAAAAGGAGTAGACTTGATGGCCCCTTGGTCTTTTTCTGCCGTTACTCTTCTATGCTTCTATCTTTCCAACTTTTTGAATAACTTTGAATGCAGAATCACGTATCAGAGAACACAAGTGTGGGTGTCTGTGGCTTCTTCAGTTACCTGCAGCAAATAGACGTAATCTGTTATCGTGGATCAGGCTGTGAACTCAAAACCATATTGTAACGTATCAGGGCTGATTTACTAAAGGGGTTGAGAATCATTATTAAATGAAGAGTTGCTGTGCTCACCTACCTTGGATAGTCAATCGTGTCCAGATGAAATAAATGGGAATTTACTTTTCACGTGACTGGATAGCTGAAGTGAACCTTCACCTAATTTATTGAGTGAAGATCCTCAACTCCTTTAGTAAATCAGCCTTATAAGGTTAGCTAGACAAAGCATTAACCTCTTGCAACCCATATGTGGGGCGGCAAAGAGGACGAGCTTTAATGTTCACACGCCACACATATGCTTCCATGGGCGCCATAGGTTTCTGCACTGAGAGCTCAACTCACTGCGCACTCCAAGCGCAGAGACAACTCCCAGTCTCTAGTAATCATTGAGAGCTGACGGGACCAGCTTCTGATCACGTGACCACTATCACATCCAATCACGTTGGTCATGTGACCAGGCAGACCTTTCAACATTGCCCTACATCCCTCCAGCTTACTTAGGGGAGCTTCTGAATTCCTTCTTAATACAATATATGCAACCTCATGTTCTAGCATTGCTAGTGAGCACAGTTCCACATTCTTAGTTCAATTTGTATGCAGTTTGAGCATTTATGACAGAGATTTATGCCAGTTCCTCCTGAGGAAGCAGGCTTCGGCCCTTCGAAACGCGTCAGACATATCGGCATGAAACACCCCGTATGGCCATCTGGGGTTATAGTTATTAACAACCGGCAGTATGTTTAACTGCAGTTCTTCACAATTAGCACCTACCTGTTAGGTTTTTGCATTTTACATTTTTTTATATTTTGTACAAATAAAAAAGTGAATGTTAAATTTATGGTGTGGTATCTTGAAAGTCATTTTAGATTTTTTCTTTAGTGATTTATTATTTTTCTATGTCTTATATGAGAGGATGTGGTACCAGTAAATCCTTATGTAAACCTTAAACAAATCCTTAGTAAACCTTCTTTAGTATACCATAAAATCTTTTAATTTTTGGGATGTAATTCTTAAAAAAAAAAAAATGTGCACGGCTGTTCCTCTTTCGAAACTGTATGTGAATTTTGTTCTGTGCAAATGGGCAAAATTGATTGTTCTCAGGCTATATTCAGTGCAGATCGAGAATCTGTGAATGGGAGAAAATATTGCATTTTGGTCACTAGATGGCACTGTCTATTGTAGGAAATAAGTATGTTCCTCAGTTCCACCTAGTTGCCATAATACAGTGTTTTCCGCATTCACATATTCGATCTGCAGAGAATATAGCTTGAGAATTTTCGGTATGTTCTTTTTGTTCTTTTTTTGAACTCAGAAGAACAATAATATTAAAAAAGCGTTCAAAATGGTGATATAACCATGTGTACAGTGCTAATTGCAAGGAGTAATCCTAACGGTGTATAGGCAGTGAAACCTAATATGATACTCAAACCAAAATATAAAAACCTGCGATGGCCACAAAATATTTCATAAATGGTGCCATCTATGTAAGGAATAAAGTCCAAAATAACAACATAAAAGTCACTCAAATAAAAATTAAAAAAAAAGTTCATCATATCATATGCGATCCCTTGGACATAACACGATGAAAAAAATCGCATGGGAAACGGCAAAGGAACTGGATGCACAACAAGGTGATATTCACACATGACACCCGGGAATGTGCCTCCAACACCAGGGCAAGGGGTTGGGTACTCTCACACGAAGCTGTGGACCCACACGCCAGCGGCAATGAGTCAAACAAGCATGGACGCTCTTCCAAAGTCGCTCTCCAGCTCGAACTCCTTCAAATGGACTGGCGTGCATCAACGTACATCAGGCCGGAAGTAGCATGAACACTCGAGCCTCAGTGATGATGTTCCTGGTATATGTAGTACTTCAGGAGGAACAGCGTAGATCATATGGAAAAAAGAAGGCCTCCACATAGTGCAGATCAATCCAATATAAAAAAATGTATTTAACTGCTTGCCGCCCGCCCTCAAATGGGAGGACGTCATATGACGGTGTTCCAGAATGGCAGCTCTCGTGCGCCCGCGGGGGCACACAGCACAGCGATTGCGGCCGCGCCCGTGCCGTGTTGCTAGGACACGGCGCGACCCCGATCTCTGGAAGAAGCTTTAACCATGTGATCGGCTGGGTCCAATCAAACAAGGAAGTGCCGGTAATCGCAGAGTGTGTGGCGAGCAGAGCCGATCAGCGGCATCTCCACGCAGAGGGACATCTAGGAATGTAATCAGGGCACTGATCATCAGTGCCCTAAATACAATATTGCAAAATAGTGTCACAAATCAGTGCCCACCAATGCCAGCTATCCGTGTCCACCAATGCCAGCTATCAGTGCCCACCAGAGGCAGCAATCAGTGCCCACCACTGCCCACAAGTGCCACCAATCAGTGCCCATTAGTGATGCCAGTCAGTGCTGGCAATCAGTGCCGCCTATCAGTGCTGCCCATCACTGCTGTCAATGAATGCCGATCAGTAATGCCCACCAGTGCTGCCCATCAGTGCCACCCATTAATGCCCATCAGTACCGCCTATCCGTGCCCACCAGTGCCGCCTATCAGTGCCCACCAGTGCCACCTATCAGTGTCCATTAGTGCCACTTATTTGTGCCCATCAGTACCACCTAACAGTGCCCATCAGTGCCACCTATCAGTGCCCATAAGTGCGGCATATTAGTGCCTCCTCATCAGTGGCACCTAATCAGTGACCTTAAGTGCCACCTCAATGCCCACCAGTTCAGCCTATCAGTGTCCATCAGTGCCGCCTCATCAGCGCACATCAGTGAAGGCAAAAAATTACTTAGTTACAAAATTTACTGGCAGAAAAAAAGTAAAAAACATTTCTTTTTTTCTAATTTTTGGTGTTTTTTTTTTTTGTAAAAAACAAAAAACCCAGCAGTGATTAATCACCACTAAAAGAAAGCTCTATTTGTGTGAAGAAAATGATTAAAAAAAAATTGTTTGAGTACAGTGTTGTATGACCGCGCAATTGTCATTCAAAGTGCGACAGGGCTGAAAACTGAAAAATGGCCTGGGCAGGAAGGGGGTGAAAGTGCCCGGTAGGCAAGTGGTTAAATGAAAGTACAACCATCGCTTCTGATGTGTACAAAAAGTGATCACAGAACAAACAAAAAAGCGTGGTATACAAAGTTAAGAGCAGGCCATGTACCCGACATGTTTCGTGCGAAAGTACTTCAACTGGGGCAAAAACCTGTTGAGTATTGCCACGCCATATATATATCCCTTTCATGACTAAGCCTATTTTTGACATTTGGTGTTTACAAGTTAAAATCCGTATTTTTTGCTAGAAAATTACTTAGAGCCCCTAAACATTATATATATATATATTTTTTAGCAGAGAATCTAGAGAATAAAATGGCGATTGTTGCAATATTTTATATCACGCTGTATTTGTGCAGCGGTGTTTTAAACGCAACTTTTTGGGAAAAGGGACACTTTCATGAATTAAAAAAAAAAAAACAAACAGCAAAGTTAGCCCAGTTTTTTTGTATAATGTGAAAGATGATGTTACGCCGAGTAAATAGATACCAAACATGTCACGCTTTATAATTGCACGCACTCGTGGAATGGCCACAAACTACGGTACCTAAAAATCTCCATAGGCGACGTTTAAAATTTTTTTTTAGGGTTACCAGGTTAGAGTTACAGAGGAGGTCTAGTTCTAGAATTATTTCTCTCGCTCTGATGATCGCGGTGATATCTCAAATGTGTGATTTAAACACCGTTTACATATGCGGGCGCGACTTCCGTATGCGTTTTCTTTGCTTGCGGGGACGGGGGCGCAATTCCTTGTGACAGCAATAAAAGTGATCAAATTTTTTTTTTTTTTAAACACAATTTATTAATATAAAAATAAATAAAATAAATAAGAAAAAAACATTTTTTAATGTTTTTTTTTGTAATGTTGTTTTCTTATTTATTTTATTTATTTTTATATTAATAAATTGTGTTTTAAAAAAAAAAAAAATTTGATCACTTTTATTGCTGTCACAAGGAATGTAAACATCCCTTGTGACAGTAATAGGTGGTGACGGGTACTCTTTATGGAGAGATCGGGGGTCTAAAAGACCCCCCATCCCTCCTTTGCACTTCAAAGTATTCAGATCGCCGTTTTCGCCGTTTTTGGCGATTCTGAATACTGTATATTTTTTAAAAACCGGCGCCATTGGCAGCCGAGTAAACGGGAACGTCGCTTCCGTGTTTACGTTTAGGAGGCTCACGGCTTCGTTCCAGACTGTCACTAGCCGCCGGAGGCAGCAGATTGGTGATCGGGCTTCCCGATGGAACGGGAGGTCCGGTAAGAGCGGCGGGAGGGGGGGGACGTTCCACTCCCGCTCCTCCGGTATAACAGTCGAGCGGCTTTTAGCCGCATCGGTTGTTATACCTGGAAAGCCGATCGCCGGCTCTAAAAAAACTGTACTGCAGCTGCGGGCATCATCCCGGTATAACCCCCGAAAGCCGAGTACGCACATCTGCGTACGCTCGGCGGGAAGGATTATAGTATACAAATACATTTAAAAACTCACATGTCTCATTAGGATTGAATAGGAACAGCTGTCAGCAACACCTCCCTCTGATCAGTCCAGCCTATCAGGGGAGCTGAGCATAGAGGCCATGTTAAGCCATTGCTGCCGTATTATATCAACACGCAGCAGTGTATGGACCGCAATCATATTTTTTTGTACAATTCGCCTTTAAGGGGGCGTGGCAAGGGGGCGTGTCCTATGCCTGCATACTTTTGCTGATAGGTGTCCCTCATTCCCATCTCAAAAAGTTGGGTGGTATGTATGCATGGACCTCCAATGTATGTAAATAAGGAAATGAACCAGTAATCTAGCTAGTACTGCTATAATATATGCCATAACCGAATAGCACACAGAGGTCTCACCGGTGATAAGGAAATTATAAAAGAGTGTAACCTAAGCTTTGTTAATAAAGACATTGACATCCCAACCAATGTTCATCCTGTGAGGGGAGCAGTGTTGCCAACGCCCTGAAGTGAAATTTACTGGCAGGATGTCAAAATTTACAAACGGCACCAATTTTTTTGCTGGTGAAATTCATGAAAATTACTGGCAGATCTACATTTTTTACTGGCGCTGCAAAAAAAGTACCTAAAATTACTATTTTCAGTGTTAAACAGTGCAAGGATACATATTTGAACTATAAACATATAGCTAGTGCTATTAGCAATGTGTTTAAGCTAAACAAAAGTCAAAAAACATATTTCTCCATTGACATGAAGGTCAGGTTACTATAACCCGGCTAGCACTAGGTTCCCTCCTTACATCAGAGTCTGCAGGGATCCCCCTTACAGTGAAAGGGAACTCTTATGTAAAGGGGAATGCTGCAGATCATGATCTAAGGGGGAACTCTGATGTAAGGGGAGGCTCTGGTGACCAAAGACCACCTTATATCAGAGTCCACTGTGTTCCCTTTACATCAGAGTTCCCAATTACATCAGGGTCTGCAGATTGAGTTCCCCTTTGCACTGTAAGGGGCAATCCTGCAGACTTTGATGTAAAGGGGAATGCCAGGAACTCTGATGTGGTGGGCACTCTGGTGACCAGAGACCACCTTCCACAGAGTGAAAACACTAAGGCAGGGGCGTTGCTAGGTCTACAAAAGATCTGGGGCTAGAGCCCATAGAAGTGCAGTAAAGAAAGTCATACACATGTATATAATATACGTGTGGGTGTACAGTATATATATCTCTGAGTGTGGATTCCCCCTTACATTAGGGTCCCCAGAGAGCCCCCCCACTTACATCAGGGTTCCCAGAGAGCCCACCCCCCTTACATCAGTGTCCCCAGAGCTCCCCTTACATCAGGGTCTCTAGAGAGCCTCCCTACTTACATCAGGGTCCCCAGAGCCCCCCTCATTACATCAGGGTCCCCAGAGAGCCCACCCCCTCTTACATCGGGGTCCCCAGAACCCCCCTTACATCAGGGTCCCTAGAGAGCCTCCCTACTTACATCAGAGCCTCCAGAGCCCTCCTCATTACATCAGGGTCCCCAGAGCCCCCCCTCATTACATCAGGGTCCTCAGAGAGCCCACCCCCCTTACATCAGGGTCCCTAGAGAGTCTTCCTACTTACATCAGGGTCCCCAGAGCCCTCCCCCATTACATCAGGGTCCCCAGAGATCCCACCCCCCCTTACATTAGGGTAACCAGAGCCCCCCTTACATCAGGGTCCCCAGAGAGCCCCAGGGCTCAGGAGTTGGCTACATAAACAATGCAGGGCTCAGCTGTGCCCATCTATGCAGCCTCACCAGTGCCGAGCAGTGCACCCCCCCCCCCACTGCAGTGCCCTCTGTCCCCTGCACCCCACCACACACACTGTGTAAGTAGAACTCTTACCTTACACAGGTGTACAGCAAGCAGAGCATCTGAGATCGGCATCACAGAGCTGGATGGGGGTGGGAACTACAGAAGGTAACTTTTCACATTAACAGGCTGGTGACTCCTGCGGTTCCCACCCCCATCCAGCCCTGTGATACTGGGCGCTCGCCACTGTCCAATGAAGGGGACAGCAGCAAAAATATCCACGGGCCAGGTGCCCGCATTCAGCGATGGCGGGCCGGGTGCCAACCCCTGCCCTAGAGACTCGGGGCTATGGGCCCCAGATTCGGGGCTATAGCCTCAATAGCCACCCCCTAGCAACGCCTCTGCACTAAGGTAAGGGGAGTTACTAATTTAGGGGGAAACCTTTATATCAGTGCCCCTTACATTATTGTATTCACTCCCCCTTACATCAGCAGACTGGCCTGGTGGTGCTGTCACTGACCTCCTCTCAGGTGCATCATGCAAGGCTCAGTCAGATGGTTCCAGCTTGGCGGCTTTCCTATGGTCTCCTCTCCACAGTCCACACACGTCTGACTTCTCCTGTGACCCCATGATCCCGGCGGCGCTCCCACTCTTGACTCCTTTCCCGACTACCCCCTCAGAGACTGCAGACATGATGTAGGAATAGGTCAGAGGCTGCGGACAGGAGATGGCCAGAGGCTGCGGACAGGAGATGGTCAGAGGCTGTGGGCACTGGGCAGGAGATGGTCAGAGGCTGTGGGCAGGAGATGGTCAGAGGCTGCAGACAGGAGAAGGTCAGAGGCTGCGGACAGGAGATGGTCAGAGGCTGCGGGCACTGGGCAGGAGATGGTCAGAGGCTGCGGACAGGAGATGGTCAGAGGCTGCGGGCAGGAGATGGTCAGAGGCTGCGGGCACTGGGCAGGAGATGGTCAGAGGCTGTGGGCACTGGGCAGGGGATGGTCAGAGGCTGTGGGCAGGAGATGGTCAGAGGCTGCGGGCAGGAGATGGTCAGAGGCTGCGGGCACTGGGCAGGAGATGGTCAGAGGCTGTGGACAGGAGATGGTCAGAGGCTGCGGGCACTGGGCAGGGGATGGTCAGAGGCTGTGGGCAAGGGATGGTCAGAGGCTGTGGGCAGGAGATGGTCAGAGGCTGTGGGCACTGGGCAGGGGATGGTCAGAGGCTGTGGGCAGGAGATGGTCAGAGGCTGTGGGCAGGGGATGGTCAGAGGCTGTGGGCAGGAGATGGTCAGAGGCTGTGGGCAGGAGATGGTCAGAGGCTGTGGGCAGGAGATGGTCAGAGGCTGTGGGCAGGGGATGGTCAGAGGCTGTGGGCAGGAGATGGTCAGAGGCTGTGGGCAGGAGATGGTCAGAGGCTGTCACTTATGTTCACCACCCCGTAATGTCTTGCCGTGGCCAGGCCCGGTAACATGGCTCCTCCTGCTCCCCCCGCTGAACCGCCACCCCGTAATGTCTTGGGAGAAGTAATGTCACGGGAGAAGTCAGACGTGTGTGGACTGTGGAGAGGAAACCATAGGAAAACCAGAGCCGCCAAGCTGGAGCCATCTGACTGAGCCTTGCATGATGCACCTGAGAGGAGGTCAGATAGGGAAAGATAGGGCACCCCCCCTTCCCCCCCCGTGTTTTTTTTTATTTTTTATTCCCCCTCTTATATTTATTTGCTGGTGTTCTGCACAATTCACATACTGACCCAATCAGCAAATCCAGAGTTGCTCCTCTCATGCAGCCTCTGAAGAGAACCCGAAGTACTGTATCCTGAGATATGTGACGTGCATATCCCAAGAGGCTTCAGACTCTTACCTTGGCAAAAAGTGCAGCTATGGGTGTGGGACAAAAAGAAAAAAAGGTAATCTCAACCCAAAATGTTTTTTTTCACATTGTGGAGAACGGAGGATGAAATGGTGCCTAGTGCCTCTAATGGGTGAGGGTCCTGTTTCATGAAATAAATACAGTTTACCCACTTGCCGAACACAATACATATATTTTATATATATGTATATATATATATATATATATATATATATATATATATATATATATTATTAGATACGGTTTGGAAGTGGTTTACCGAGGTTATGGCTGAAGCTATCAGCCATAACCCCAGTATTTTTTTTTTTCAGCTGGCGGCTGGCTTTCTCATTAAAGCACTCAAAGTGGCTCAGCAGCCACTGGATCCCCTTCAGAAGCAGCGGGATGGGATGTACCCGCCCTCTTGCAGCTCGCCGGTGTTTCTCGGGCTTACCGTTTTTACCGGTGTGCTCGTGAAATGATCAGATGGTGTGACTGGCTGGTCACAGATCTTCTCTCATTGCCCCTATGGCCTTGTCGGACTAGAGAGACTATATGACGTCACTTCCGGTCTGGGGCGGAAGTAAACATTTTTTTTTTACAGCAAAAGATCAAATAAAAATTTTTTTTTTGATCTTTTGCTTTTAAAGGTATGGAAAGATTTGGGATCTTTTTGGCCCCAGATCTCTCCATAAAAATGACCTGTCATCCTTATTTCTATTACCAGGGATGTTTACATGCCTTATAATAAGAACAGGGCTTTTTTTAAGCGGGTGTGATAGAGGGTCTACAGTACTGATGCTGGCTGCTGGGGATCTATTGTTGCTGGAGGGGATCTATTTTTGCGTGGCAATCTATTGTTGCTGGTTGAGGATCTTTTGTTACTGGGGGGGGGTCAATTGGTGCTGAGAGGGATCTCCTGTTTAGGGAGGGGCATACTGTTGCTGGCTGCTGGGAGATCTGTTGTTGCCAGGGGCATCAGGGTTGCCAGCCTCAATAAAACCAGGGCCCCATAATCTCCTATTGCCTGGGGGCCCCATAATCTCCTATTGCCCAGGGCCCCCATAATCTTCTCCTATTGCCCGGGGGCCCCATAATCTCTTATTGCCCGGGGGCCCCATGAGTTGTCAGTCCACCCCTGGTTGTTGCTGTTGGAGATCTATGGTTGCTGGGGGGGTCTTTGCTGCTGGCTGCATGGGATCTATTTTATTGCTTTTCTTGTTATTATTACCAAATTCCATACAAATTACTTAGCACTAAAAATAATACTTGGATCTATATTCTCTAAAAGGGGCTGTACTTGGAGCTGGGTAGGGGGTGGAACCAAGGGTCAGTGCTCAGAGGAGGGTAGGGGCGGAACCAAGGGTCAGTGCTCAGAGGAGGGTAGGGGCGGAACCAAGGGTCAGTGCTCAGAGGAGGGTAGGGGCGGAACCAAGGGTCAGTGCTCAGAGGTGGGTAGGGGCAGAACCAAGGGTTGGCGCTTGGAGGTGGGTAGGGGCGGAACCAAGGGTCAGTGCTCAGAGGAGGGTAGGGGCGGAACCAAGGGTCAGTGCTCGGAGGTGGGTAGGGGCAGAACCAAGGGTTGGGGCTTGGAGGTGGGTAGGGGCGGAAACAAGGGTCAGTGCTCAGAGGAGGGTAGGGGCGGAACCAAGGGTCAGTGCTCGGAGGTGGGTAGGGGCAGAACCAAGGGTCAGTGCTTGGAGGTGGGTAGGGGTGGAACCAAGGGTCAGTGCTTGGAGGTGGGTAGGGGTGGAACCAAGGGTCGGTGCTTGGAAGTGGGTAGGGGACGGAGACAAAAAGTGACTTAGAAGGGGGGAGTTCCTGCACTGAATGGAAACAAAAGTGATCAAAAAAAAATTAAAGGGACAGTGTAAAAATAAAAAATTGAAATAAATAAGAAAAAAAAAAAAAAAAAAAAAAAAAATTGAAAGTGTTCCCATCCCTCCGTGACTGTGCGCAGAAGCGAATGCATACGTAAGTTGTGCATGCATATGTAAATAGTGTTCGCACCACACGTGAGGTATTGCCACCAAAGTTAGAGTGAAAGCAATAATTCTAGTGCTAGACCTCCTCTGTAGCTCTAAACGGGTAACCTGTAAAAATGTTTAAAGCATCACCTGGAGATTTTTAGGTACCGTAGCTTGTTGCCATTTCACGAGGGTGCGCAATTTTAAAGCATGTCATGTTAGGTATCTATTTACTCAGCCTAACATCATCTTTCATATTTTACAAAAAAAAATGGGGTATATATTGTGTGTTTTTTAAAATTCGTTAAAGTGTATTTTTTCTGAAACAAAATTGGTTTTAAAAAACCACTGCGCAAACACCGTGTGAGATAAAAAATTCCAACAATTGCCATTTTATTCCCTAGGGTTTCTGCTAAAAATATATATATAATGTTTGGGGGTTATAAGCAATTTTCTAGCAAAAAATATTGATTTAAACTTGTAAACAAAAAGTGCCAGAAAAGGCCTGGTCTGAAAGTGTAATATGATAATGACAAATCTATTTTGAAGGGTTTATTGTGTAGGCAACAATGATAGGAAGGACTTTATATATCAAGTGAACTGTGTGCTGGCTAATGTACAGCAAATCTCAGAATAGCTATTAATGAAAGTTCTTGTTTTTGGATTTTTTTATATTTTTTTTTATCTATTTTTTTTGGCCCCTGTTATTTCCCAGCAGATTCTGTTATTTTTCAGGTCCATCTAAAGCAAGTGTCTCAAACTGGTGGCCCACCAGCTGTCCCATAATGCCTCTGCCTCTGGGAGTCATGCTTGTAACTGTCAGCCTTGCAATGCCTCGTGGGACTTGTAATTTCGCAACAGCTGGACGGCCACCAGTTTGAGACCCCCTGATCTAAAAACACCCAGAAATCTCTAGACAGGAAGTGTGAATAAATGTCTATTTCCTGTTTCGGATGGCTAAAGGGAGATTAGCAATTATGTTTGCTTGTAGACAAAAACTGCCCAGATAAACCTTCAGCGCAGATTGGCGTATGTAGTGTAATCTGTACCAACAGAGAGATATGGGCTGAGTCATAGTCAGACCACGATGCTGAAAATAAGGAGACACCCAGGAAGGGCGGTCTGGTGGTTGTGGAGATTGAACATTACGAGAAAAATAAAAGAGGAAGAAAGAACAAAATGGTTTAATATGAAATTTATCTTAATAGATGGCAGCAAGAAGTTTTTTTTTTTTTTTTTAAATAATCATACGATTTAAGATGTCGAGACTGTACAGGCAGATGGTACCAGGGCCGCTGTTAGAAACCACAGGGCCCTATACAGCCAATCTGACAGCCCCCCCCCCCCCCCCAAATAAACACAGTTTACTATGCTTCAGTTATGTATGAACACAATGGGGTTTATTTATTTTCTAAAACTGGAGAGTGAAAAATCTGGTGCAGCTCTGCATAGAAACCAATCAGCTTCCAGGTTTTATTGTCAATGCTTAATTGAGCAAGCTGAAATTAAAAGCTGATTGGTTACTATGCACAGCTACACCAAAATTTGCACTCTCCAGTTTTAGTAAATTAATCCCACTGAGTGATCAGTAGCGATCACTCATTGAGTTCATTCAGGAAAGGAAAGGGCTGGTAAATGTGATATATTTACTGGACCGTTCCCATACTCTCCATCCTGAAGGATCCTATCGTGTCCTTGTAGCTGCTATTGGGAAGGAGAGGAGGGAAGCTGGCAGCATTGGGGGGGGGGGGGGGGGGGGGCAGCTTTCAGCTGCTGCAGAGAGATCCATACAGGGGATCGGTTTTGGTAACTGCCCCCCCCCCACTTCAACTGGAGTAAGCTTAATCCAGTTGAAGTCTTGGTAGACGAAACGCGTCGGGTGTGTGACGCTACCACAGCCATCTGAGTTTACTGCGCTAGATTTGTTTTTTTGTTCATATGAACTTTGATTTTATACCTGATTTTTATTGGAATTCTTAAACCATAACAATAAAATTCCCTGGTTATCCGGATTTTATGCTATGTGGACACCTTTTTTTCTTTTTCTCGATCACATACGAGTAAAACCAAAGGAGGGATTATCAGAAGAGGATCCGATTGTGCTATCTGATGCGCTCCTCTATTGGGGTGGATTCGATCCTATCGCTGAAGACTGCAAGTCGTGAGGTCGTCTGGAACCTTCCATTACAGACCAAGTACAGCTTTAACCTGACCGTATAATCGGTGAAAGCCTATATGACTCACCGCCAACGGCCTGTGAGTCCACCGCTTCTGGTAAGGGCATTTCATTGTATTTTCCCCTTGCTGAATATAAGAAGAATCATTCTGGATATGAATATATATTGCTGTGTGATCCACACTTATGCCCTATGATCATCTTTGGGACTACGTTTAGATGAACTGTCTAATATCCCAGGGATTTGTTTTACATTTCATTTAAAGTTTAATAATACACGGATTTGATTGTTCTTTTTGTTTTTATGGGATTGTTTGAGCACCACTACATAGTCTAGAAGAAGTACCCTTACTGATTCTTGTGGTTCAATTTTGCATGATTGTTTATTTTTTCCACAGGTACTATGATATGGCCTTATTTCACTCTTTCCTTTACCTTATTGATTAGCGGTACTGACTGCAAGTCTATACATGGGTGAATTACACTAAATGTTTACACATTTTTACACTAAATGTGTACACATTTTTTATACAGCGCTACACTTTTTCGATTTTCTTATCTCAGACAACACACCCTAATTTTTCTTTCCAGATAAAACCTGTCCCATCTCTCCCTTTTAAAATGTCACCTAACCTTGCAAGCTGTTTAAAAAATATTGTTCTGCCATCCTACAATATTTTTGGCAATGTCTCTCAGATAATACCCTCTCATTTTTATTTTAAGATGAAACCTGACTCATCTCTCCCTCTTAAATTTCAGCCTAACCAAGCTGCCTAAATATTGTCTTGCCAGTCTAAAATATTTTTGGTGTAGTCTCTTAGATAATACACCTTCATTTTTATTTCAATACAAAACCTGCTGTCTCTCCAGCTTAAATTGTGGCCTTACCAAGCTGCTTACACGCTATCTTACTGCTGTAAAATATTTTTGGTTTTGTCTCTTACATAATGCACCCTAATTTTTGTTTCAATATAAAACCTGCCTTGTCTCTCCATCTCAAATTTAGGCTTAAGCAGGCTGCTTAAATATTGTCCTGCCACTGTAAAATATTTTAGGCTTTTGCTTCTCATATACAGTATTACAATCTAATTTAGATTTCAAGATAAGACTTGCCTGTATGTGGGGTGGTTTTTCTACAATATTTTTGGTTTTGATACTTAGAAAATACACCCTAATTCTTATTTTAAAGTGATAATAAACCCTTACATATAACCACTGAAGTGTCTGGCCTCAGGTTATACACAGAGATGAATAAAATCCTCCTACATAAGCTTCACATGTTTGCCTGCATCCTTCTCTCCTCAAGCACACAGTTTAGATGGTATTTCTCAGCTTTCAAGAGGCAGGTGTTGGGGATCTGATGCCATACACTGCACAATACAGAGCAGAGAGCTAAGTGTAATCTGAGACCTAAGTGGAGGGAATAGACACACCCCTGTCTATAGAGTCTCATAAAGAATCATGCATAGCTGAAGCTGTCAATTACAGACTGTGTGCTGGGTGAAAAGGAGAGCCTCCAAGGATTGCCTAATGTCTGGAAAAACTGTCAAAGTGACTCACTCATACAGACAGCAGATGTAGGTGAGAGCAGGCAGGAACCACATTGTGGTTATGTACCACTACATGCTACAGGAAAATATGCTTCATTTTTCATTTCAGAAGTTTAAAACCACTTTAAGATAAAACCTGCCTTGTCTCTCCCTCTAAAATTGTGGCCTAATCAAGCTGCTTGCATGGTGTCCTGCCTCTGTGAATTTTTTTAGGCTTTTGTTTCTCATATACAGATTTACAATCTAATTTATGTTTCAAGATAAGACTTGCCTGTATGTGGGGTAGCTTTCCTTCATGTCCCAAAGGGCTCACATACAATAAATAAGCTATCAGCAGTTCTAACCTTTCCTGCTGTGTTCCAAATTATAAGAAACATTTTCTACATTGAAGGTATTTACAATATATTCAGTGAAATATCTAATTTCTTCACCTGAGAAATGATTCTTTTAAAAAAAAAGTAGTATCCGTACTCAGAGTTTTTTAAGGGCAAATTTAATTTACTAACACACCTTCCACTTCCAAACTTCTTAGCCTAATATCCTCCTTTGACCTGAAGCAGTGGATACATGCTCCAACTCACTCAGAAGGCAATATCCTTGAACTCGTGTTCTCTCACCTTTGCAACTCCATGCAACCTCTCTAACTATCCATCCCCTCTCTCTGATCACCACCTTATTAGTTTCACTCTCTCCCTCTCCTTCACCTCCTCTCCCTCCAACCTCCTTAAAGTTACCCGCAGAAACCTACGTCATCTCTACTCTGCTATCAACAACCTCTACGACAAAATCTCACCCCTATCCTGCACCAACCTAGCCACTTCTGTGTACAACACTTCACTTCTAGCCTCACTGAACTCACTTGCCCCCCTCACTACACACAGAATCAAGCCCAGACCCCTTCAACCTTGGCAAACAGATGATACTAGAATTCTGAAAAAACGTAGTTGTGCTCTGGAGCGCCTGTGGCGTAAGACTAAGTCCCAGGGAGATTTCTACCAATATAAATCTGCCCTCCAAAAATACAACTCCAGCCTCCTCTCTGCCAAGCAGACCTATTTTACCACTCTCATTAGCAACTTATCATCCTGTCCCCGTCAACTCTTCTCCACCTTCAACTCTCTACTTCATCCTCCACCGCCTCCACCCGCCAACTCACTCACTTTACTGTGCCGACACCCTCCACGCTTTACACTTCATGCCCACCACTACAGATGAAGTTGCTAAACTACTTGATAATGTCCACCTTACCACCTGCCCTCTGGATCCTGTTCCCCTTACAAATGCTACGTTCACCCTCTGGCCCTATACTACACTCTCTAACCCACATCTTCAATCTCTCCCTCTCTTCTGGCATCTTCCCTAACTCTCTAAAACATGCACTTGTCAGACCCATACTTAAAAAGCCCTCACTGGACCCATCCAATCTTAACAACGTACGCCCCATTTCCTTGCTCCCCTTCTGAGCGTCCACCTCGCTGATAATTGCCTTCTTGATCCCCTTCAGTCTGGATTTCATCCTCAACACTCCACAGAAACTGCTCTCCTAAAACTAACAAACGATCTACTAATGGCCAAAACTAATCTACACTATTCTGTACTCCTACTCCTGGACCTCTCTGCTGCCTCTGATACGGTTGACCACCCCCTCCTCCTCAAAAAACTACATGCCTTTGGTCTCCGTGACTGTACACTTCGCTGGTTCTCTTCCTACTTATCTAACCGCACCTTTAGTGTTTCTTATAACTCTACTTCCTCCTCTCCTCTTCCTTTCTCTGTTGGGGTCCCTCAGGGTTCTGTTCTTGGACCTCTCCTATTTTCAATCTACACTGCCTCCCTGGGTCAACTGATAGCCTCCCATGGCTTCCAATACCACCTCTATGCTGATGACACCCAAATCTATTTCTCTACCCCTCAGCTCACTCCCTCTGTCTCCTCACGTATCAGTAATTTACTCTCAGATATATCAGTCTGGATGTCTCACCACTTCCTTAAACTCAATTTAGCCAAAACCGAACTTATAATTTTTCCTCCCCCATATGCCTCTTCCCCTGATCTCTCTGTCAAAATCGATGGCACAACTATAAGCCCATCCCCACATGCCAAGATTCTAGGTGTAGTCCTAGACTCTGAACTCTCCTTCAAGCAACACATCCAATCACTGTCCAAATCCTGCCGCCTCAACCTCCGCAACATCTCCAAAATACGCCCCTTTCTAACCAACGACACAACAAAGCTTTTAATTCACTCGCTAGTCATCTCTCACCTCGACTACTGCAACTCCCTTCTCATTGGCTTACCACTACATAGTCTATCACCTCTTCAGTCCATCATGAATGCGGCTGCCAGACTCATCCACCTTACCAATCGCTCTGTGTCTGCCACTCCTCTCTGTCAATCCCTCCTCTGGCTTCCGCTCGGCCAAAGAATTAAATTCAAAATTCTAACAACTACGTACAAAGCCATCCAAAATTTCGCCCCCAGCTACATCACTAGCTTAGTCTCTAAATACCAACCTACTCGCTCTCTTCGTTCCTCTCAAGACCTCCTGCTCTCTAGCTCCCTTGTCACCTCCTCCCATGCTCGCCTCCAGGCCTTTTCCAAAGCCTCTCCAATCCTATGGAACTCCTTACCCCAATCTGTCCGCTTATCTCCTACTTTATTAGCTTTCAGAAGATCCCTGAAAACCCTTCTCTTCAGAGAAGCCTATCCTACCCACACCTAACTACTGTATTTTCATTTTTTCCATCAGCTCATCCCCCACAGTTATTACCTTTTGTTTCCACTTGACCCTCCTTCTAGATTGTAAGCTCTAACGAGCAGGGACCTCTGATCCCTTCTGTATTGATTTGTATTGTAAGTGTACTGTCTGCCCCATGTTGTAAAGCGCTGCGCAAACTGTTGGCGCTATATAAATCCTGTATAATAATAATAATAATAATTTACGTGTCAGTGACTATTTATTATAATCCATGGTGTGACACCAGCCATGATAGAAAATGACATTGTCAATCTAGATCTCACCAAAGGTACATAGGAATCTTGGGGGCCATTCATACCTTTCCAGTGCAGTGCAATGTGTGAATGAGCCCATTGCTGCAATACATGTTAAGTAAATAACACAGTGAGTGCTGCGCTGATAACAATATAAATTAAGATATAAATTAAGATAAAAATGATTAAATAATGAAAACAACAATGATGCATACAATGGTAGGTGAAATAAAAAAAATATCACATTTAAAAAAAGAAAAAAAGAAAAAATATATCAAAAAAGAAAAAAAGAAAACTAAAGCAATGTCCCATAGTGATCAATGAAAAAAATCCACAAGCTACAAACCTCCAGAGAAGAAAAGGTGAATTGCAGGAAAAAGCTGTGACACAAATCTTCCCAAATCAAAAACCAACATGTGTTCAGGTCAGCACCCAAAAGTGAGGTAGCTTGCTTACCAAAAAGCCATGACTGCTACTAGCGGTCTCGCCCAAGACACAGGGAATTTAAAAGTCTCCCCAAATCTTATGATCATCCGGGCCAGCCGATCTTCTAATATTGCTGTCACGCACACAAGGCTCTCCCACAATCTTTTTCGGGGGTTCAGGATGTCTCCATACCTTCTTAACCATTCAGGTAAATCCCCTTGTGGAATGGACTCATTGCAGACAAGAATTGTCACCATTTTAACCACTTGCCGACCGCCTACCGCATATATACTGCGGCAGAATGGCACGGGCAGGCAGAATCACGTACCCGTACGTGATCTGCCTCCCGCGGGCGGGGGGTCCGATCGGACCCCCCCCCCGGTGCCATCGGCGGTCGGCATTTGACTGGGAGCGTCGGGAGGCGAGGGAGAGACCATCCGATCGTGGCCCCCCCCTCGCAATCGCTCCCAGCCAATGGGAATCCTCCTCTGCCTGTGTGTCGTTTCACACAGGCAGAGGATGTGATGTCATCTCTCCTCGGTCTGGCAGTTTCCGTTCCAGCGCCGAGGAGAGAAGACAAGTGAGTGCACAACACACACACACACAGTAGAACATGCCAGGCATACTTTACACCCCCGATCCCCCCCCAATCACCCCCCCCCCCCTGTCACAAACTGACATTAGCAGTATTTTTTTTTTTTTTTTTTTTCTGATTACTGCATAGTGTCAGTTTGTGACAGTTACAGTGTTAGCACAGTTACTGTTACCCCCCTGTAGGTCTAGGATACCCCCCTAACCCCCCCTAATAAAGTTTTAACCCCTTGATCACCCCCCCTCACCAGTGTCGCTAAGCGATCATTTTTCTGATCGCTGTATTAGTGTCGCTGGTGACGCTAGTTAGGAACGTAAATATTTAGGTTCGCCGTCAGTGTTTTATAGCGACAGGGACCCCCATATACTATCTAATAAATGTTTTAACCCCTTGATTGCCCCCTAGTTAACCCTTTCACCACTGATCACCGTATAACTGTTACGGGTGATGCTGGTTAGTTCGTTTATTTTTTATAGTGTTAGGGCACCCGCCGTTTATTACCGAATAAAGGTTTAGCCCCCTGATCGCCCGGCGGTGATATGCGTCGCCCCAGGCAGCGTCAGATTAGCGCCAGTACCGCTAACACCCACGCACGCAGCATATGCCTCCCTTAGTGGTATAGTATCTGATCGGATCAATATCTGATCCGATCAAATCTATACTAGCGTCCCCAGCAGTTTAGGGTTCCCGAAAACGCAGTGTTAGCGGGATCAGCCCAGATACCCGCTAGCACCTGCGTTTTGCCCCTCCGCCCAGCCCAGCCCAGCCCACCCAAGTGCAGTATCGATCGATCACTGTCACTTACAAAACACTAAACGCATAACTGCAGCGTTCGCAGAGTCAGGCCTGATCCCTGCGATCGCTAACAGTTTTTTTGGTAGCGTTTTGGTGAACTGGCAAGCACCAGCCCCAGGCAGCGTCAGGTTAGCGCCAGTACCGCTAACACCCACGCACGCACCGTATACCTCCCTTAGTGGTATAGTATCTGATCGGATCAATATCTGATCCGATCAGATCTATACTAGCGTCCCCAGCAGTTTAGGGTTCCCAAACACGCAGTGTTAGCGGGATCAGCCCAGATACCTGCTATCACCTGCGTTTTGCCCCTCCGCCCAGCCCAGCCCACCCAAGTGCAGTATCGATCGATCACTGTCACTTACAAAACACTAAACGCATAACTGCAGCGTTCGCAGAGTCAGGCCTGATCCCTGCGATCGCTAACAGTTTTTTTGTAGCGTTTTGGTGAACCGACAAGCGCCAGCGGCCTAGTACACCCCGGTCGTAGTCAAACCAGCACTACAGTAACACTTGGTGACGTGGCGAGTCCCATAAGTGCAGTTCAAGCTGGTGAGGTGGCAAGCACAAGTAGTGTCCCGCTGCCACCAAAAAGACAAACACAGGCCCGTCAAGCCCATAGTGCCCTTCCTGCTGCATTCGCCAATCCTAATTGGGAACCCACCGCTTCTGCAGCGCCCGTACTTCCCCCATTCACATCCCCAACCAAATGCAGTCGGCTGCATGAGAGGCATTTTCTTTATGTCCTCCCGAGTACCCCTACCCAACGAACCCCCCCAAAAAAGATGTTGTGTCTGCAGCTAGCGCGGATATAGGCGTGACACCCGCTATTATTGTCCCTCCTGTCCTGACAATCCTGGTCTTTGTATTGGTGAATGTTTTGAACGCTACCATTCACTAGTTGAGTATTAGCGTAGGGTACAGCATTGCACAGACTAGGCGCACTTTCACAGGGTCTCCCAAGATGCCATCCCATTTTGAGAGACCCGAACCTGGAACCGGTTACAGTTATAAAAGTTAGTTACAAAAAAAAGTGTAAAAAAAAAAAAAAAAAAAACACAAACAAAAATATAAAATAAAAATAGTTGTCGTTTTATTGTTCTCTCTCTCTCTCTATTCTCTCTCTATTGTTCTGCTCTTTTTACTGTATTCTATTCTGCAATGTTTTATTGTTATTATGTTTTATCATGTTTGCTTTTCAGGTATGCAATTTTTTATACCTTACCGTTTACTGTGCTTTATTGTTAACCATTTTTTTGTCTTCAGGTATGCCATTCACGACTTTGAGTGGTTATACCAGAATGATGCCTGCAGGTTTAGGTATCATCTTGGTATCATTCTTTTCAGCCAGCGGTCGGCTTTCATGTAAAAGCAATCCTAGTGGCTAATTAGCCTCTAGACTGCTTTTACAAGCAGTGGGAGGGAATGCCCCCCCCCCCCCCAACGTCTTCCGTGTTTTTCTCTGGCTCTCCTGTCTCAACAGGGAACCTGAAAATGCAGCCGGTGATTCAGCCAGCTGACCATAGAGCTGATCAGAGACCAGAGTGGCTCCAAACATCTCTATGACCTAAGAAACCGGAACCTACGAGCATTTTATGACTTAGATTTCGCCGGATGTAAACAGTGCCATTGGGAAAGCATTTTATCACACCGATCTTGGTGTGGTCAGATGCTTTGAGGGCAGAGGAGAAATCTAGGGTCTAATAGACCCCAATTTTTGCAAAAAAGAGTACCTGTCACTACCTATTGCTATCATAGGGGATATTTACATTCCCTGAGATAACAATAAAAATGATTTTAAAAAAAAAAATGAAAGGAACAGTTTAAAAATAAGATAAAAAAATAATAATAATAAAGAAAAAAAAAAAAAAAAAAAAAAAAGCACCCCTGTCCCCCCTGCTCTCGCGCTAAGGTGAACGCTAGCGTTGGTCTGGCGTCAAATGTAAACAGCAATTGCACCATGCATGTGAGGTATCGCCGCGAAGGTCAGATCGAGGGCAGTAAGTTTAGCAGTAGACCTCCTCTGTAAATCTAAAGTGGTAACCTGTAAAGGCTTTTAAAGGCTTTTAAAAATGTATTTAGTTTGTCGCCACTGCACGTTTGTGCGCAATTTTAAAGCATGTCATGTTTGGTATCCATGTACTCGGCCTAAGATCATCTTTTTTATTACATCAAACATTTGGGCAATATAGTGTGCTTTAGTGCATTAAAATGTAAAAAAGTGTGTTTTTTCCCCAAAAAATGCGTTTGAAAAATCGCTGCGCAAATACTGTGTGAAAAAAAAAAATGAAACACCCACCATTTTAATCTGTAGGGCATTTGCTTTAAAAAAAATATATAATGTTTGGGGGTTCAAAGTAATTTTCTTGCAAAAAAAAATTATTTTTTTATGTAAACAATAAGCGTCAGAAAGGGCTTTGTCTTCAAGTGGTTAGAAGAGTGGGTGATGTGTGACATAAGCTTCTAGATGTTGTGCATAAAATGCCAGGACAGTTCAAAACCCCCCAAATGACCCCATTTTGGAAAGTAGACACCCCAAGCTATTTGCTGAGAGTCATGTCGAGTCCATGGAATATTTTATATTGTGACACAAGTTGCGGGAAAGAGACAATTTTTTATTTTTTTTATTTTTTTTTGCGCAAAGTTGTCACTAAATGATATATTGCTCAAACATGCCATGGGAATATGTGAAATTACACCCCAAAATACATTCTGTTGCTTCTCCTGAGTACGGGGATACCACATGTGTGGGACTTTTTGGGAGCCTAGCCGCATACAGGGCCCCGAAAACCAAGCACCGCCTTCAGGCTTTCTAAGGCCGTAAATTTTTGATTTCACTCTTCACTGCCTATCACAGTTTCGGAGGCCATGGAATGCCCAGGTGGCACAAAACCCCCCCAAATGACCCCATTTTGGAAAGTAGACACCCCAAGCTATTTGATGAGAGGTATAGTGAGTATTTTGCAGACCTCACTTTTTGTCACAAAGTTTTGAAAATTGAAAAAAGAAAAAAAAAATGTTTTTTTCTCGTCTTTCTTTATTTTCAAAAACAAATGAGAGCTGCAAAATACTCACCATGCCTCTCAGCAAATAGCTTGGGGTGTCTACTTTCCAAAATGGGGTCATTTGGGGGGGTTTTGTGCCACCTGGGCATTCCATGGCCTCTGAAATTGTGATAGGCAGTGAGGAGTAAAATCAAAAATGTACGCCCTTAGAAATCCTGAAGGCGGTGCTTGGTTTTCGGGGCCCCGTACGCGGCTAGGCTCCCAAAAAGTCCCACACATGTGGTATCCCCATACTCAGGAGAAGCAGCTAAATGTATTTTGGGGTGCAATTCCACATATGCCCATAACCTGTGTGAGAAATATATCATTTAGTGACAACTTTTTGTAATTTTTTTTTTTTTTTTGTCATTATTCAATCACTTGGGACAAAAAAAATGAATATTCAATGGGCTCAACATGCCTCTCAGCAAATTCCTTGGGGTGTCTACTTTCCAAAATTGGGTCATTTGTGGGGGTTTTGTACTGCCCTGCCATTTTAGCACCTCAAGAAACGACATAGGCAGTCATAAATTAAAGGCTGTGTAAATTCCAGAAAATGTACCCTAGTTTGTAGACGCTATAACTTTTGCGCAAACCAATAAATATACACTTATTGACATTTTTTTTACCAAAGACATGTGGCCGAATACATTTTGGCCTAAATGTATGACTAAAATTGAGTTTATTGGATTTTTTTTAGAACAAAAAGTAGAAAATATCATTTTTTTTCAAAATTTTCAGTCTTTTTCCGTGTATAGCGCAAAAAATAAAAACGGCAGAGGTGATCAAATACCATCAAAAGAAAGCTCTATTTGTGGGAAGAAAAGGACGCAAATTTCGTTTGGGTACAGCATTGCATGACCGCGCAATTAGCAGTTAAAGCGACGCAGTGCCGAATTGTAAAAAGTGCTCTGGTCAGGAAGGGGGTAAAACCTTCCGGGGCTGAAGTGGTTAATGAGTGAGTGTCGTGATACAACCTTGGGGATGAGCCCTTTCCAGTACGGGAGGCCCCTACACACATGCTCGTATTTCTCCCAAAATATGGCCAAAGATTCCGGGCGGATAAAGGACAAATTGTACTCATAGGAACCGGCTGGACTGATCAGGGTGAAGATATCTGCAGGCCTGAACCCCACCTGCAGAATCCTATCCACCACTGCCCTCCTATGCGGAGGAAAACCCCCACCCTCCCATCGAAGCTGCACAACATTCCTCCTTTTAAACAGTGAGGAAGATAAACTTTTCCTTCCCTGCTCCTTCCCTACTTGCTCCTTCCTCCCAGATCTTGCAGCAGCACCAGCATATGTTTCCCCCTACAGACACCCCACCAGTAATTGCAGAATTGTCCCCTGAATCACACAGAATGGCAGTCCTTGGATCAACAGAGGCAAGACCCGCCCTCTCCCCCTGTGCTGAGCTCTTAGCTTCTATCGTGGGTTCAAGCACAGTCTTACCTACTGCAGGCTCCCGGATAGTTGTAGCATTACTGCTCCCATCACCTCCTCCACCATTTTAGGGAGCAGCCGCTGGGTCTGGTCCAGGAAAAATCACTGCATTGTCCATGGTGCTCCTCTCTGCAGACTCTTTCCCCAGAAGCTGACAGTTATTTCCAACACTCTCACCAATTTCATTTAAATCTGAAGCTTTGTTTTCAGCAGGTAAATCAGACTGTATCGCATGTTGTACATTGTCTATGGGTCTGGGCTGACTGCCCGTAGCACTACAACCCTCAGCAACCCTAAAGGCAGAGACTCATCTTTCCTTGGGCCAGGCTCAGTATCTCCCGCAGGCTAAGGCCTATCCAAGGGGCTCCTGCCAGGGTCCTCCCTTTGCTGAGTTCCTGGGTCTGTACACCTGCTGTACCCATTATGAGGGCTTCCCACCATCCCTGCTGTGCCCATTTTGAGGGGTTTCCACCATCCCTGTGCTAAGTTCCCTGGTCAGTACACCTGCTGTGCCCATTATGAGGGGTTCCCACCATCCCTGTGCTGAGTTTCTGGGTCTGTACACCTGCTGTGCCCATTATGAGGGCTTCCCACCATCCCTGCTGTGCCCATTTTGAGGGGTTTCCACCATCCCTGTGCTAAGTTCCCTGGTTAGTACACCTGCTGTGCTCATTATGAGGGGTTCCCACCATCCCTGTGCTGATTTCCCACGTCTGTACACCTGCTGTGCCCATTATGTGGGGTCCCCACCATCCCTTTGCTGAGTTCCCCGGTCTGTACACCTGCTGTGTCCATTATGAGGGAGTTCTCCTAATCCCTGTCCTGAGTTAGGATGTCTGCACCCCTGCTGTGCCCATTATGAGGGGTTCCCACCATCCCTGTGCTGATTTCCCACGTCTGTACACCTGCTGTGCCCATTATGTGGGGTCCCCACCATCCCTTTGCTGAGTTCCCCGGTCTGTACACCTGCTGTGCCCATTATGAGCGGTTCTCATCATCCTTGTGCTGAGTTAGGATGTCTGCACCCCTGCTGTGCCCATTATGAGGGGTTCCCACTATCACTGCTTGATTAATGTTTATTTCATATCATGGAGAATGCAACAGGAGAAGCTATAACACACAAAGATTGGATTAGAAGACCTAAAAGTCAGGAATGATGGAATTGGGATCTTGCTGTTGGAACATCTAAAAAACAAGCAAAAAAATTAGAATCTGGGTTCCACCTTTAGTTGAAACCTCATTTGTTGGTGGGCTCTCTATGGTAGAAGCTATTCTTCAGGGGGGTCACATTTTGATGAACAGTTTATAAACATCAGATATTCAAAATTTGGCTTTGGCTACCTTACAAAGTCATGGCCACCAATCGCTCTGCCAGAATGGTGTAGCTGTGCGATGATGAGGAGGCATCATCAATTCTTGCGGTAACTGGCTCTACCTCACAGGAGGAAATGAGCACAGATAGGAAGGCAAAAAAAGAAGAAAAAGAGAGAGAGAGAGAATGTGTCAACCACCCGTCTGCACAACTTCTGCAGGAAGTGATGATAAAGAAACCATATTGTGACATTCAGTGCAGAGTCTGGGAACCCGCAGGGTGGGGACACAAGATCTGGACGCTGGAGAGAAGCAGACTGCAGGTAAGTGGCTTTCTGTACCCATCTGTTTTTATCATCCAAACCAATCTGCAATTCATATTGGAGTCCCAACATTCAAAGTCCGGGATTACTTTATTACTTGGATAATGTGACCGACTCACCCCGTTGGAATGCAATGCAATACACATGTTTATGGCACTTGTATTAAAATATGTTATATTTCAGAGTTTGGTGGATGCTGGAGAGTTAAACCCCCCCAACAGTCTCTGCTACCATCACTCAGGGTCTGTACTGGGGAATTCCTCCGTTCCCAAGATGATGCAGCCAGTGTACAGACTCGGGAACTAACCACAGGGATGGTGGGAATCCCTCATAATGGGCACAGCCAGTGTACAGACCTGGGAACTCAGCACAGGGATGGTGGGAACCCCTCATAATGGGCACATTAGGTGTACAGACCAGGGAACTCAGCACAGGGATGGTGGGAACCCCTCATAATGGGCACAGCAGGTGTACAGACCTGGGAACTCAGCACAGGGATGGTCGGAACCCCTCATAATGGGCACATTAGGTGTACAGACCAGGGAACTCAGCACAGGGATGGTGGGAACCCCTCATAATGGGCACAGCAGGTGTACAGACCTGGGAACTCAGCACAGGGATGGTCGGAACCCCTCATAATGGGCACTGCAGGTGTACAGACCTTGGAACTCAGCACAGGTATGGTGGGAACGTCTCATAATGGGCACAGCAGGTGTACAGATAAGGAAACTCGGCACAGGGGTGGTGAGAACCCCTCATAATGGGCAAAGCAGGTGTACATACCCGGGAACTCAGCACAGGGATGGCGGGAACCCCTCATAATGGGCACAGTAGGTGTACAGACCCAATAACTCAGCATAGGGATGGTTGGAACCCCTCATATTGGGCACAGTAGGTGTACAGACCTGAGAACTCAGCACAGGGATGGTGGGAAGCCCTCATAATGGGCACAGCAGGTGTACAGACCTGGGAACTCAGCACAGGTATGGTGGGAACTTCTCATAATGGGCACAGCAGGTGTACAGATAAGGAAACTCAGCACAGGGGTGGTGAGAACCCCTTTATAATGGGCACAGCAGTTGTACAGACCCAGGAACTCAGCACAGGGATGGTGGGAAGCCCTCATAATGGGCACAGCAGGTGTACAGACCTGGGAACTCAGCACAGGTATGGTGGGAACCCCTCATAATGGGCACAGCAGGTGTAAAGACCCGGGAACTCAGAGCAGTGATCCCACCAATAGAGTCTCCAAGAGACAGAAGAAATTTCAGGGAGTTTAACTCTCCAGCATCCACCAAACACTGAAATATCAGATTGGGTGGATCAGCCACATTCAGACCTGCGTGTGACAAGTTCCCGGTTATCACCGCTGACCTCCTGGTCCTGCATTATTCCCTTAATTTTATCTTACATCTATATCACCTGTCAGTGTTACCTTTAATCTATATTCTCACCTATGTTTTGGCACAACCCTGTGTAGATGTGAGGGGTCCTGGTGATTAGCTACAGGAGGCAGCCCTGGCATTGAAAGCAATGGAAGGCTGCCGGCTCCCACAGCTCATTGCAGGCGCTGGCATCTAATCTCTATGCAGACTGTCTGTGTCCAGGGCCGATCGTCAGGGGATGTCTCCTGCAACAACTGGGGTTATTTTTTTTCTGGTGGGCCAAAACGCAGGTGTGAATGTAGAGTAAAATGTAACACTGACAGATGATATGGATACAATGTAAACCAAAATGAAGTGAATATTACAGTATCAGGAGGTCAGCAGTGACACCCAGGAACTTGTCCATAGATTTCCAGATCAGTTCTGAGCCTGGCCTGGAAATCAGGACAACTGGCAACTATCTCCACTTTTGACCCCTGGAAGATTTACCCCTCTTCATGACCAGGCCATTTTTTGTGGCACTGCGTTACTTTAACTGACAATTGCATGGTCATGTAACGCTGTACCCAAATAAATTATGTCTTTTCCCCCCACAAATAGAGCTTTCTTTTGGTGGTATTTGATCACCTCTGCGGTTTTTAATTTTTTGCGCTATAAACTAAAAAAAAAGAAAAAAAAAACAACAATTTTGAGAAAACCAAAAAAAATTTTTTCAATTTCTGCTACAAAACACATCCAAGAATTAAAAAAAAATCTAATTTCTTCACCAATATAGCCCAATATGTATTCTGCTACATATTTTTGGCACATAAAATCCCAATAAGCGTATAATGATTGGTTTGCACAAAAGTTACAGTGTCTACAAACTATTGGATATATACTGTTTTTAATTTTTTTTTATACTAGTAATGGCGGTGATCTGCGACTTTCAGTGGGACTGTGATATTGTGGCGGACATTCTGACACTAACTGACAATTTTGACACTGTGGGAACCAGTGACACGATTACAGTGATCAGTGCTAAAAATATGAACTGTCACTGTACTAATGACACTGGCTGGGACAAAAAAACCCCATCACTTTCCCACCGTCAGAACGAAGCTCTGCCTTGTTTAGCTCCTTTCTGTGTCTCTGCCTGACGATCCGCGGGTGACGCCAGACCTCCATTGCCCGGCCCCCGCAGATCGGCTTCTGCTGTGAGTAATGACAGCAGAAGTGGTGCACCGGCGCCCCCCTAGGCGGAAGTGTGGAATCACTTATATATACGTGATTCTGCACAGGAGGGCCGCCCTGTAGCATTATATTTATGCTATGGGGTGATCCGTAAGTGGATATTTAAAGTATCTGATTCATGACATATCAGTAAAAGCGGGCTCAGTGCAAGGCCTTGTGGGTAATGTCATTCAAATTCTCTAAATAGATGACAAAAGCTCAAACCTTTTTTTCGTTTTGAAGGGAATGACTAAGCCCCCTGTTGGGTCATCTGTGTCCACGTCATTTGATTACACTTTATTTCCTGTCCTCTACACATAACAGGAAATGACAAGAAAACCCCTCTTAGACAGTTGTCACTGGAACTAGTGTCCCCATTGCAATGTTTCCTCTCTGTTCCTGTTCTGGTGACAACACACCATATTGGGTTTTCCATCACTTTCAGTCTCGATGACAATGGTGACGGGGACAAAAATAAAGGATGGACCTTTCTAGTGGGGACAAAGACAGCAATACCAACCTAGCAGATGTTTGGCAGCTACGATATATGTATTTCATCTGCATATTTATCCTGAACTGAAATATCAGTTGTAGGGTGGTGCTCCTGTATACATAACCAGAATCTATATATAAATCCTGTATAATAATAATAATAATAAAAATAATATTAATATAGTCTTCATGCCTGGGAAGCATTGGAGGCTCAGAAGCATTTTTAGGTCTGTTTCTATTAATGGTTATGCACATATTTCTCTTTTCTCTGAGAAAGGGGAACAATAAAATGCAAGACTGCAGAAATGCACCAGACAGCACTCTGTCGGTTATTGGTTGCCGTGCTTCCCGTCTATTACCTCATTTATGTAAATCACGTTCTGCATGACTTGTCTGACCCAGAGACAGTAAAATCTTTGGAGTCTGTTTATAGAAAATTCACAAAGCAGTCACAAATTATTACTTATTTCCTGTGATCTCCAGCTCCATCTTGTGGCCATAATAAGGTATTTTCCAGATTGAGGTATTTCAGTGAAGTACCACGTTATGGCCAATAGTTGGAGCTGACGGTCATAGGAAGTAAACATCAAGTACAAAATACAGATATTATTCATGAAGGTTCAGCTTGTTTGAGACCTTTATACAGGGAATGGTTGATAACAATCCCCTTTGTAGCTTGCCAGGAACATTCAATGTTTGATTGTGATTTCATGATTGTGAACAATTTTCTCAGCTCACCAACAGAGATGGCAGAGATGTGAGGCGACCTATCACCATAAACTCATTGTTGTCCCTCATTTATATATGAAATGTATGTAAAGATGACCGATCACCCCAAAACCCATCCTAGAGAGCACAATACTAGAGGTGGCCAGCATACTTATCAAGTGTGACCCTCCTGACATCACCAAAGGACCGCCCAGAGACTGCAGACATGATACAGGAGATGGTCAGAGACTGCAGATATGATACAGGAGATGGTCAGAGACTGCAGACATGATACAGGAGATGGTCAGAGACTGCAGACATGATACAAGAGATGGTCAGAAACTGCAGACATGATACAAGAGATGGTCAGACGCTGCAGACATGATACAGGAGATGGTCATAGACTGCAGACATGATACAAGAGATGGTCAGAGACTGCAGACATGATACAAGAGATGGTCAGAGACTGCAGACATGATACAAGAGATGGTCAGAGACTACAGACATTATACAGGTGTCTGTGTGTTTGTATGTGTGTGTGTGTGTGGGGGGGGGGCTGAGTGCATACAAGTGTGTGGGGGTTGAGTTTGTATAGGTATGGGGGGAGCTGAGTGCATACACATGTGGGGGGGGGGCTGAGTGCGTACAAATGTGGGAGACTGATTGCCTACAGGTTTGGGGGGGGCTGACTGCATACAATTGTGGGGGGTTCTGAGTGCATATAGGTGTGGAGGGGGGGTGAGTGCATAAAGGTGTGGAGGGGGGGTGAGTGCATACAGGCATGAGGGGGCAGAGTGCATACAAGTTTGTGGAGGTTGAGTTCGTATAGGTATGGTGGGAGGCTGGATGCATACAAGTGTGTGTGTCTGGGGTGTTCAGTTTGTACAGGTGTGGGGGGGGAGCTGAGTGCCTTCTAGGTGTGGGGGAGGTTGAGCGCACACAAGTGTGTGTGTGGGGGGGGGGGGGGCTGAGTCTGTACAGGTGTAGGGGGAGCTGAGTGCATACACATGTGGGGGGGATGAGTGCGTACAGGTGTTTATGGGGGGTTGAGTGCATACAAGTATGGGGGGCTGAGTGCGTACAAATGTGGGGGCTGAGTGCCTACAGGTTTGGGGGGGGCTGAGTGCATACAGGCATGAGGGAGCTGAGTGCATACAGGTGTGGGGGGAGCTGAGTGCATACACATGTGGGGGGGCTGAGTGCGTACAGGTGTTTGTGGGGGGGCTGAGTGCATACAAGTGTGGGGGGGCTGAGTGCGTACAAATGTGGGGGCTGAGTGCCTACACTTTTGGGGGGGGGGGCTGAGTGTATACAGGCATGAGGGGGCTGAGTGCATACAGGCGTGGGGGAGCTGAGTGCATACAGGTGTGGAGGGTCCGACTGCGTACAGGTGTGGGGGGTCTGAATTTGTACAGGTATGAGGGATTGAGTGTATACAGGTGTGAAGGGGCTTAGTTTGTACAGGTGTGGGGGGGCTGTTTGCATGCAGGTGTGGGAGGGGGCTGAGTGCGTACAGGTGCTGGATTGGGATGTCTCTTTGCTAGATTGGGATGTCTCTTTGCTGGATTGGGATGTCTCTTTGCTGGATTGGGATGTCTCTTTGCTGGATTGGGTTGTATCTTTGCTAGATTGGGATGTCTCTTTGCTGGATTGGGATGTCTCTTTGCTAGATTGGGATGTCTCTTTGTTGAATACGTTTGTTTCTTTGTTCAGGAGTTTTTTTTTTTCCCCTTAGATCTGCAGGGGAAGGATAGATTGGGGGGCACTAAAAAAATAGTGCAGTTAGTGTTAGCGTAGGGTCCTGCTCAAAAGAGTCTACCTTGTCGCAGTGGCAAGCTTCATTTTTTTTGGCCACAATAAAATTTCTTACTGTTGAATCTTGAAAGCACTGATGACACGGAATACACTTTTCATTTTTATATATTAAATTGTAAAAGTGTTAAAATAAAAGTGGGTGCGCTGAAGGACTCGGTGGAATGGTCAGTGGGCGGATTTGGTGGGATGGACAGTGCCTGGGCCCTGGGGATTATTGGTGGTCAGGCCCAGGGAGGGGGGGGGGCAAAATTTCTGATGGCTGCCCTTGTTACAGGAGGTGGTCAGATACTGCAAACATACCACAGGAGACAGTCAGTGATTGCAGATATACAGTACTACAGGAGAGGGTCAGAGACTGCTGACATATTACAGGAGATGATCAGAGACTGCAGTCATAGTACAGGAGAGGGTCAGAGACTGCAGACATGATACAGGAGATGATCAGAGACTGCAGACATGATACAAGAGAGGGTCATAGACTGCAGACATGATACAAGAGATGGTCAGAGACTGCAGACATGATACAAGAGAGGGTCATAGACTGCAGACATGATACAAGAGATGGTCAGAGACTGCAGACATGATACAGGAGATGGTCAGAGACTGCAGACATGATACAAGAGATGGTCAGAGACTGCAGACATGATACAAGAGATGGTCAGAGACTGCAGACATGATACAAGAGATGGTCAGAGACTGCAGACATGATACAAGAGATGGTCAGAGACTGCAGACATGATACAAGAGATGGTCAGAGACTGCAGACATAGTACAGGAGATGGTCATACACTGGAGACATGCAGACATGGTATAGAAGAGACACCGTGCAGGAGACTGCTAGAGCTCATGGCAAAGAAAGTCCAAATCATCATTTCCACATCTGTGCTCCCTACAGCCCCCTTAGTAATGCTCTCCACCATCTTTGATATCTTTCTCCACAAAATCAATTATAAAAGATCAGAGGGGAAAAAACAAAAATTGGAGGTGAGCAGCACAGAAAAAACAAGATATATGATAATATACATATAATAAACCGAATCCTTTCACTGCTAGAAGCCAAGCTGAATAATATTTTTTATCACTGGGTTGAGCAAACACCAAAACAGACTAATATCTGCAGGGGCCACACAGTAGGTGCCAAGGGCCGCAGGTTGGGCACCACACATGCTTACTACACTAATAATATATATATATATATATATATAAAATATATAAAAAAAAAAATTTAATGCAGAGATTCGTCCTTACTTCCTGTCCTATTATACCGTTCCACAATTTATAATATACTCAGCTCTGATAGGCCCACAGGACTTCTAAATATCTTCAATATAGTGGATTTAAAATTCATGACATCTTGAAATTGGCATAGTGTGGCTTAATATCACACCCCATCCCCCCCCACCTTGTTTTCCCCAAAACGATTACTTTGTAACTGACTTTTTCATTTGACAGGAAATTGCTTAAGTTTGCGGCACAGGAGAGACCTGCGGCTTTCAAAAAGGGGGAGGAGGTGGGGGAGTGATTGGGAAAGAATATAACGAGGCCTCGCTAATTTGTTGCTTTAGACTTTACATGATCAACAGGACCTTGTGATGGGGCCCTATAGCAAATCCATTGAGGGCCCCCTCTTTGTTTGTTAAAAATATACTTTAATGAATTAAAAAGAAAAAACAATATACTGTATACCCCAATTTTTTTTTTTAAATATAAAAGACGATGTTACACCGAGCAAATAGATACCTAACATGTCACGCTTTGAAAATTGCGTACGCTCGTTGGATGACGACAAACGACAGTATTTAAAAATCTCCATAGGCGACGCTTTAAAAACCTTTACAGGTTACCAGTTTAGAGTTACAGAGGGGGTCTGGTGCTAGAATTATTGATCTCGCTCTGACGTTCTCGGTGATACCTCACATGTGCGAACGCCACTTGCATCTGCGTGCGCGACTTACGTAAGGGTTCGCTTCCGCACGCAAACTCAGAGTGATGGCGCACTTTAGAAAAAAAAAAAATTATTTATTTTATTTATTTATTTTTACACTGTGCTTTAAATTTTTTTTTTTTTTTTGATCGCTTTTATTCCTATTACAAGGAATGTAAACATCCCTTGTAATAGAAATAAGTTTAGCAGGTCCTCTTTATGGAGAGAGCTGGAGTCAAAAAGGACCCCAGATCTCTCATTTACCTTTTAAAAGCAAAAAATCAAAAAAAAAAAAAAAAAATAGATTTTTTGCTTTAAAAAAAAAGTGTTTACTTCCGCTATAGACCGAAAAGAGACGTCATAACGTCGCTCTGGTCCTCCGAGGCCATGGAGGCGATCCGAGATGATCTGGTCTCTGTTTGCCTCTGTGACCAGCCAGCCGCGCCATGAAATCGTTTCTCGGGCGTGCCGGTGAAAACGGTAAACCAGAAAAAAAAAACGGAAAGTCAAATGATTATTCTCAAAACTAAAAAAAAAATTCCAAATGAAATTCTACTAGTGCCTGTCCAGCTTAAGACAGGAAGTGTGTTAGCGGCAGGATCACCAGGAGAAAATACAGTAAAGGAGAAAAAGCCTAAAAAAAAAGGAAACTTATGCAGTCACCACATCATAGAACTTGTAAGCTACACTGGAGGGGGGGGGGGGCATTTGTCAAAACTGGAGCATGGCAACCAATCAGCTTCTATCTTATGCTTGTTCAGTTAACCTCTTGTGGACCACCCGCAATGTACTGCGGACGGGTAGCCCATAGAGGCACAGCGACATACCTGTACTCCGCTGGCCTCTTCTGGGTTTGTGGCCCGAGCATGCGAACCCCCCCGTGCCGACACCCGCTGTGATTAGACGCAGCAGGATTTTGTCAGCAGGTCCCCAACCAATGATTCATGGCCTGGGACCTGCTGATCGACACAGCCCAGAGCCCTGTGTTGATAAACAACACAGGGCTCTGTACAGAGGAAACAATCTCTCTGATAAACAACAATCTCTCTGATAAACAACAATCTCTCTGATAAACAACACAGGGCTCTGTACAGAGGAAACAATCTCTCTGATAAACAACAATCTCTCTGATAAACAACACAGGGCTCTGTACAGAGGAAACAATCTCTCTGTTTCTTATCCCTGCAAAGCAGGGATAAGAAACAAAGATATTTGATAAAAATCAGCTCACATAGGGGGTTATTTACGAAAGGCAAATCCACTTTGCACTACAAGTGCAAAGTGCACTTGAAATTGCACTGAAAGTGCAGTCGCTGTAGATCCGAGGGGGACATGCAAGGAAAATATAAAACAGCATTTTAGCTTACACATAATTGGAAGATAAAATCAGCAGAGCTTCCCCTCATTTCAGATCTACCCCTCAGATTTACAGCGACTGCACCTCCAAGTGCACTTTCAGTGCAATTTCAAGTGCACTTTGCACTTGTAGTGCAAAGTGGATTTGCCTTTCCTAAATTACCCCCATAGTGTCATTAGTACAGTGACAGTGTGTAGTATTAGCACAGAACACTGTATTAGTGTCACTGGAGATGTCACTGTCAGTTAGCGCGTTCCCAACCAGCGCCGGTTAGTTTGCCCACCGCACAGTCCCTCTATAAGTCGCTGATCGCTACCATTACTAGTATAAAAAATGTATAAATCAATAAAAATTCCAGTATATATACCATAGTTTGTAGACGTTATAACTTTCACACAAACCAATCAATATACGCTTATTGGGATTTTTTTTTTTTTTTTTAACCAAAGACATGTATCAGCCTAAATGTATAAAGAAATTCAATTTTTTTATTAATATTATTTATTGGATATGTTTTTATAATTTAATTTTATTTTCAGTCTTTTTTTTTTATATTTAAAAAAAATATCAACAAATATCACCAAAAGATAGCTCTATTTGTGTGAAAAAAAATGATATACGGTAACTTTCATTTGTGTACAGTGTTTCATGACCTCGTAAATTGTCAGTTTAAGTAGCACAGGGCCAAATAGCAGAAAATGGCCTGATCACGAAGGGGGTAAAGTATTCCAGAGCTGAAGTGGTTACGTTTTATAAATGAAAACTAGAATCTGATTGGTTGCCATACACAGTTGCTTTAGATTCTGGTTGCTCCATTTTTTCATAAGTTCCTCTCAATGTATTCAACTTGTGTCCCTTGGTTTGGAAACACTTTTAATTCTCCTTTCCTAGTGACACCAATGCATTACTCCGTAATGGCAACATTTTGGCAAAATTTCACAATTGTTACTGAAATTTCCCGATAGATGAATGCTCTAAATTTTGCTCATCCCTTGCAGAACTGATCTCCAAAATGTAATCTTTCAACAAATTGTTCATTATAGTCTCGAAAGAACTGGTTGACCTCTTTCTACTTTTGTTACAGGTTCCTCCCTGTGGTCGACTTTCTCAAACCGGTGATTAAAAAATTTTGGAAAAATTTTGGAAAAAGGAAGAAGTGATAGAAGAGAGCACATCTAATAGACAATTATGGGGAATAATCATCTGATAGGCGTGCTGCTCCTTCTGTTTGTGGCAAGTTCAAGGTCCCGGGAGAACACCGCTGTCGAGGATACCACCACTCCTATTGAAACAGTTCCTTTGCCATCTACTGGTTCTCCATTAGTCCTACAACAGGAGGTCGAAACTTCAGCTCCTCCTAAGGTCACATCTGTACCTGTGACAACAGAAATGTCAACCTCCCAAAAAGAGCCAACGACTACGTCCAATGGAGTAGCTTCAACTACCATTATCACAGAAGATTTCAAGGTTACAAATAAATTGTCAACTCCAGTCTTAACACGCAATGATCCATCTACAACTTTGAAAACCGTAGACATGACTACCACAACAGCCAAAGAGAAAGTTAATGGGTCAGAGAGTCAAACAGGTGACCAAAGCACCACCAGTCCATCAACTACCCAAAATAAAACACACAGTACACCTAATAAAGGATATGTCACTGAGATTGATAGCAAAAGAGATAGAGAAGTGGACTTTCCCACTACCAAACATCCCGGCCAAGAGACAAACAATGAGCAGTTGAATCAAAAGAAAAGCAGTTACGGAGAGCTGATCAAAGTGATCTTAATTGGAGTTGGTATTTTTCTTTTAATCTTCCTCCTGGCCACCATGATCTTCTTCCTGATGCGGAAGAAGAAGAGAAGTGGCTCGTTTCGCACGCAAAGTAAAAAGAACTCCCAGCGAGACGTGTGGGCAGGCCAAGTGCCTCAACTGGGAGATGAAAGGGCAGCTCAAGATCCCACCGTGGCGGAAAACGGAAGAGCTGGAACCGAACTGGAGACTGTCAAGGAAGAAGAAATGGTCACCTTTGTCACGGGGGAGAAGAAGACGGATTCGGTGATCGAGATGAACGAACTGGGAGCTGGGGAAAAAGCTACAGCGAATGGAGGGGAAAAGCTAGGCAATGGGGACACCGCGGAGGAGAAGACGCCATTACTGGAAGAGGCTTCAGAAGAGTCTCCAGAACCGGATAAGCAGTTTCCAGTCCCTCCTATGGAACAAGAACTGATGGCAAACGGGGTTCAGTAATGGCCATTCTTCTTCTCGGACAATGCTAGGGATGATCAAACCTGATTGGACGGACCCAGTTTGGCTGTGTTCAGTCTCAACAGAATTTCTATAAATAAGGAGGAGGTCTAAAATTTAGGTGGCCTTGGACTAGCTGCAATGTTAAAGTGTCAGTCCACCCAAAATGAAATTTTTCAGTTATGGGAGCATAACTACAGCCAATTCCTGATGAGGTCAACCCACTTGAGTTCCCGGATCTGCTCTTCTGCCACAGAGTGTCAATTACAGCAAGAGGGTGGAGCTCAGAACACTGGTCCCCAAATGTCCCTTTTTTGAGGATCCAAGAAAAAAAAAAAACCTACGTAAGGGACTTACAGTAACTGTGCCTCATTGGAACATTTTATCTCACTTCCTCCCAGGACAGGAAATCATAAGAATCCCTCCAATGGGGACACCAAGAAAAACACAATGCTTAGTAGAGCGAGGAAAGGTTAGAACTTTTTTCCTGCTGAAAACCATACCTCCTATTTTCTGGATGAGTGTCACAGAGACAGGAAGTGAGATAAAATCTCCCCAACGGAGTCACAGACAGAGGACATAACCTGCAAGAAACAGGAACACTTTCCACAAATAAAACAGTTGGCTTTATCCTAATTATTCAATAATCTATCCCCCCCCCCCCCACCAATATGCATATTGAAGAGTTGGAAACAAGTAACTGGGCAGATTTTTACGTTTGATCATCCCTAAAGATTAGCCGCAGCTAGTTCCTCCTATCCTGATATAGATACTTATATGGCTTCACTAAGAACTATTTGCATCTAAAATTGCCACCTAACATAATCCTGGTGCGTTTCCATAAAAATGATTGTTTTTTGGGATCGTCATCCCTCTAACAGTCAGACACTTGTAGAAAAATTTGTATATGACCAATTCCCCGTTTTCACCAAATTTGTGATAGGTCACCTGGGTTGTCAGTTGACAGGATGTGCTGGGGAGGGCACAGAGAAAAATTGTTACATTGTGTCATACAATGAGCATCCCCTGTTTTGTGATAGGTCAGTGGGACAGTCAATCACATGATTTACTGGAGGGGGGGGGGGGGGCTGGCACAAACACAAAATGGTAGAGCTTCCCTTGTTTGTGATAGGTCAGCTGGACTGTCAATCACGTGATTCACTGGAGGGGGGGCGGGCACAAACACAAAATGTGACGTACATTGAGCTTCCCCGGTATTGTGATACGTCAGCGGGGTTGTCAGTCAGGTGATATGCTGGAAGGGGGAGGGCTCAGACCCAAAATGTTACAATGTATCGATTACCAGACTGCGTAATAACTCTCCCTATAGCCAGGAAATAAGTCAGTTCGTTTTACTATATTTATTGATTTCAACTTCTCTTCATTTACAAAACAATATCTTGATTTTCACCGGACCGGGGTCCTTCCATGACGGCTTATTTAATAAAGCAGAAGCCCTTTAAGTCTCAGCAACCAATCAAAATCAATGTTTTATGCACTTTGTTTTGGGTGGCATAGGGCTATTGGTTTAATAATAAAAGATAAAAAAAAAAATACACAAAGAAAAGGTTGATTAAGAATCACAGGTACTGCATCCCAATTTACAATAATCAGGGGTCAGTTTCCACCTTGATGGAAAATATTACCAAACAGAAGGCGACCTACTGACCATAAAACAATTAGAGCACCTAGGGGTGTATTTATTAAAAAAAACAAAAAAAAAAAACAAGCAGAGCTATTCATCCTGTGAAGCTGTATGCACATTTGTTCTGTAGGGACAAAACCGAATGTTACCAGGCTATTTTCGCTCAAGATTGAATGTTATTCATCCATTAAAAAAATAGAGTGCTTTGGGAAAATACCACATTATGGCCACTAGATGGAAATACGGATCATAGGAAATATAAATTTATCAGTGCCATCTAGTGGCCATAAAGAGGTGGTTCTTTCTATTCTGGATGAATATAAAAAAAACATTTAACCTGGAGAGAATACAGCCTAATAACAGTCAATTTAGCCTTATTCAAACAGAGCAAACTTAGATGTTTTTATGTACAAACTGCCATGTGAATTTTTTTTTAAATACGCCCCTTAGTGGACCTATTTGTCATTTTTGGGATAGAGATATAGATAGATCTATATATCTATATCTATATAGATCTATATCTATCTATCTATCTATCTATCTATCTATCTATCTATCTATCTATCTATCTATCTATCTATCTATCTATCTATCTATCTATCTATCTCTCTATCTATCTATCTATCTATCTATCTATCTATCTATCTATCTATCTATCTATCTATCTATCTATCTATCTAATCTATATATATATCTATATCTATCTCTATATCTATATATCTATATCTATATCTATATCTATATATCTATATCTATACATCTATATAGATATAGATATATATCTATACATAGATTTCTCTCTCTCTCTCTCTATATATATATATATTTATTTTTATATATATATATATATACATCTATATATATCTATAGATATATAGATATATATATTTGACCATATACCTAACAATCTGATCGTTCTTACAGTCTCTTTTAGCTTTATTAAAACTATGTAAGGGTCTGCCTGATTGGACGAATTCTTCACGTAGGACCTCCCATTATATAGTATGTGTGAATCTAAGGTTACGTTTTAATTGGATGGTACAATTTTTGTACAATCTCCTTTAGCTTTACGAACATCCAGAGGTGTTACATGACCCTTTAGGGCCCCGGTGCAAGAAACCCTGTAGGGCCCCCCCCCCTGACTGCCAGGGCCCTTTCCATCAATCCAGGGGCCCTTCCATCCAAGCCCACTGATCCCAGGGCCCTTTAGTACCATTGTGGGCCACTTATAAGCTCCGGTTCACACTGCTGGGACTAATCATGTGACTTGCATATTACTATAAAGGAGATTGTGTACAATTCCATTGTAACATGTTTAGTCATTGATATATATATATATACAAAGTTTGTACAGTTAGATTGTAACATGTATGGCCAAGGTTGGCCATACATGTTCGAGTTTGAGTGTGCAATTCCCTTTAAATCTACCAGAACTGTATAATATGAGGGCCTACATTAAAGCCCAATTCTGGACATATTAAAAAAAATATTAACAATTCATAACACAACCAATGTGCAAAATAACAAAGCAGCGCAAGCTGCAACACTCCCATCCGCAGTGGTGTCCCTGCACTACTCCTTTTTGGCCACTAGATGTCTTCAACCTTCTGAGTTGATTATACACCCTGCCTTGTTCAGCTCAGATGGCTGAGGACATCTTGTGGCAAAAAAGAAGTACTGCAGGTGACATCCCCACAGAGGAGGGGAGTATCGCAGCTTGAGGACATACAGTACTATACCTGCAGTATGTCATGGCTCTGCCCTTTCGGGGTTAAGGAAGGGGGGGGGGGGGTCTGCATGGCAATCATAATTCATAGTGTATTGATGCAAAAAAGTGCTCTTGACATGCTTTGTTAAATAAGCTTATACATCTTCCATATAGACAGCATCCTCTAGATCAGGGATATGCAATTAGCGGACCTCCAGCTGTTGCAGAACTACAAGTCCCATGATGCATAGCAAGACTCTGACAACCACAAGTATGACACCCAGAGGCATAATGTTTTGCAACAGCTGGAGGTCCGCTAATTGCATATCCCTGCTCTAGATCCATACATCTCAGTGTTATTGTATAGTGTTTCTAGTCTTTGTATATTATATAACTGTTTTATAGCTCCATATGTGAGCATTTTATATGCCTAATTCATATATAACATAATCTGTAACAATTTTAAATTTAAATCTTCGTAGAAAAGCGAAGCGATTGTATGTAGCAGCCCATAACATCCAATCAGAAATCATCCTACAAGATGACGATGAAGCTGATTGGTTGACAGGGGTTACTAAACGATGCATGGGATGATGGTGCTTAAAGTGTATCTGTAGCCAAAACCTTCAGAGGTTGGTTGGAAAGTAGTAGAATTCCATCCAAAATGAAGGGGAACCCTCCTCTTAGGTGTCCCCATTGGAAGATTTCACTTCACCTCCTGCCCTGGAGACACAATGGGGAATGAAGGGAAATTTCCCCTCAACTCTTGTTCCAGGAAAACTTTGGATTCTCCCTAATTTTCCATCCCAGGGACAATGGCCACTAGAAGACACAGAGGGGATGAGTCTTCCCAGTGGGGACACCAACAGAAAAAAAGCACACAAAAAAAACAGACAGGGGGTCTAACCCTTTCCCTTTCCAGTGGGTGGAGATACAGTTTAAGGAGTAATCACCTACATATGGTAGAAGAATGAGAGGCTATGTATGTTTTTTGTAGTTACCTTATGATATTTTGTGTAATATAAACTCAATAAACTCATATATAAATTCAAACACTTGGTGTATTCATTCTTTATATATTTTATTTTAAATATATATATATATATATAGACTGTACATGTTGTATATATGTAAGAATATATATATATATATATATATATATATATATATATATATATATATATATATATATATATATATACACAGTGTGACATAAAATATTGCAGCAATTGCCATTTTATTCCCCAGGATCTCTGCTAAAAAAAATAAAAATAAATAAATATTATATATATATATATATATATATATATATATATATATATATATATATATATATATATATACACACATATATATATATATATATATATATATATATATATATATATATATATATATATATATATATACATATACATATATATATATATATATATATATATGTGTATGTATATTTATATGTGTGTGTATATATATATATATATATATATATATATATATATATATATATGTATAAGAGTTATGGCTGAAGTTGGGCTTTAACCACTTGACCCCTGGAAGGTTTTACCCCCTTCATGACCAGGCCATTTTTTTTTGCTCTTCAGCACTGCGCTACTTTAATTGCCAATTGCGCGGTCATGCAACGCTGTACCCAAACTAAATTTATAGCATTTTTTCACACAAATAAAGCTTTCTTTTGGCGGTATTTGATCACCGCTGGGGTTTTTATTCTTATTATATAAATAAAAAAAGACAGAAATTTTTGAACCCCCCCCCACCACCACCACCACCCTGATATTTTCTACTTTCTGTTATAAAACATACCCAATAAAATCAAATGTGCTCATAGAGATTTAGGCCGAAATGTATTCTGCTGCATGTCTTTGGTTAAAAAATCCCAATACGTGTATATGGATTGGTTTGTGGGAAAGCGTCTACAAACTATGATATATATATATATATACTGTATTTCTTCTTTTCTTATACTAGTAATACTGACAGCCTAGCTCACTTCTGGAGGCCCCTAAAATTCCGGGACAGTACAAATACCCTCCTCCCCCTCAAAATGACCCGTTTTTGGATTTTGGAAAGTAGACAGTTCAATGCATTTAGTAAGAGGCATGGCGAGTTTTATGAAATTGTCATTTTTGTAACAATTTAAAAAAAAAAATGTAAAAATAATTTATTTTTATTTTTATTTTTTTTTTACACAATTGTTTTTTGTTTCTTTTACATACTGTCACCAGTGACCAGTGCAGTACAGCGCCATCATATGACTGACTGGTGACAGTATGTTAAAAATAAATAAATATTTTTTATTCAATTTTTAAACTCTTTTTTTCTTTTACGTTTTTTTCTTATTCTACAAGTTTTTTTTTTTTTTTTTACATACTGTCATCAGAATCATTCAGTGTCACTATAGTAACACTATACTATTCTGGGGGGGGGGGGGGGTTAAGGGTTTTTTTTTTTTTTTTGTACACTTCAATTGCTGCTACAATGATGATCACTGTAACAGCAATGTTTATAACAGTGGTGATTACTAGTGGTCTGTGATTGGCTACAGCTAATCACAAGGTACAGGATCCTGCTATAGGCCCAGGTACCATGTGATGGCTGTGGACCAATCAGAGCATCACTGTATGGGAAGCACAGCTGTTATGAATGGCATTCATTGCAATCACAGGAACCAGTTAAACTGTGTAATGGTTTCTTCTATCTCTCCATTGGTGAGGGCCCTGTGGTTGGGTTCCGGTGTCTGAACACTTCCTGGAACCGCTGTAAGGTAAAAGAAAGAGACATCCTCCATTTATGTTATTTCTCTATGCATCCCTGCACGTTATCCTCCAAAAATTCAGTTTCATGCCGCGTACACACGAGCGGACTGTCCGGCAGAAAAGGTCTGACGGAACGATTCCGTCGGACATTCCGATCGTGTGTGGGGCTTCATCGGACCTTTTCTGTCGAAAATTCCGACAGACCTAGAAATAGAACGCGGTTAAAATCTTTCGAGTCCGATCGAAAAATCCGCTCGTCCGTATGCTAGTCCGACGGACAAAAAAAAAGGACGCTAGGGCAGCTATTGGCTACTGGCTATGAACTTCCTTATTTTAGTCCGGTCGTACGTCATCACGTTTAGAAACGATCGGACTTTGGTGCGATCGTGTGTAGGCAAGTCTGTCTCGTCGTCGGAACTCCGTCGAAAAGTCCTTCGGAGTTCAGGAGGACGAGAAGTCCGCTCGTGTGTACGCGGCATCAGTGGTTTTTGGGTTTTTTTTTGTTTTTTTTAAATGGTTTATATACTGCAGTACTGCCTCATGGCCAGCAGGTGGTGATATTTTGTTATAGCCTCATCATAACTATATTGAAAAAAGTGGAATAGATGGACAATGTTGCAGACAGATGGGAGGTAATAGCTTAGTGTTGTCACCCTGCAACAGGAAGTGCTGTTACTGGCAGGATCTCCAGACGCAGATTCACAAATAAAATGGCTCATATACCAAGGGCTAGGGTTTCCACCCCATTCCTTTAAGCCCGAACACATATTTTGTTTATATTACACGGGTTCTGAGGCTAATTTGAATGCAAATAAGGCACTAAGTGAGTTTAAATGACCACCTTGATCAGCCACAGAACCTGTGTAATTAAAATGTTCAGGTTTAAAGGGGTGAGGTGGCAACTCTACTAAGGGCTGTACACCTGCTATGCCCATTACGAGTGGTTCCCACCATCCCTGTGCTGAGTTCCCAGGTCTGTACACCTAATGTGTCCATTATGAGGGGTTAATTTTGTTTATTGAAAAATCCTTCAAACAACAACTTATATACAATAAAACCATAATAAATAAATGAGGGGCCCATTATGAGGGGTTCCCATGATCCCTGTGCTGAGTTTCCAGGTCTGTACACCTGCTGTGCCCATTATAGGGGGTCATTTTGTTTATTGAAAAATCTTACAAACAACTTTTATACAATAAAACCATAATAAATAAATAAAACATATTTACAAAATAATTGAATATGATAATACAAAACAAGAACATAATAAATGGTACAAAACAACACAATCCCTACGGGAGAGCTAGACTAAGGAACATCACCGTCACCATGCATGTAGCCTTTTATCAAAAAATATATTTGATGTTGAAAATCTAGGGGAGTGAATCAAGAATACAAAGAAAAGCCGCACACCTCGAGATCAACAGGCAGCAGCTACAGAGTCCTGATATTCCTCCACGCCCTTATCCAGGCCTCCTGCCACCACCTGTCTTTCTCAAGACCCTGAATCTTCCCAACCTCACCCAGGAAGCCCTGCATCACCACTTCCACAGGGAGGATTTTACCCCGTAAGGATACCTGACACCGTGCACTCCACCTGAAATAACGGACTACTAGACTAACTAAAAAAAGTGTTTCCAAATCATAATCCCCGTGAGTCTGGAATGCCCCATACACCCACTCTGCATAACTCATATGGGGGAGGAAGGTTTATACTCAGAGCCCTCCCCACTCTCTTGTACACCTCCTATATTAAAAGGGCATTGAAGTAGAAAGTGATCCATGGACTCCACCACTCCTCCACACTCCACTCTCGGGCAGCCCCGATCACTCATGGAAAGAAACTTCAAGTTGCCCTTCACATATAGTTTTCCATGAAAGGCAAGCCAAGCCTGATCCCTAAACTTATGAGGGGTTCCCACCATCCCTGTGCTGAGTTCTCAGGTCTGTACACCTGCCGTGCCCATTATGAGGGGTTCCCACCATCCCTGTGCTGAGTTCCCAGGTCTGTGCACATGCTGTGCCCATTATGAGGGGTTCCCACCATCCCTGTGCTGAGTTCCCAGGTCTGTACACCTGATGTGCCCATTATGAGGGGTTCCCACCATCCCTGTGCTGAGTTCCCAGGTCTGTACACATGCTGTGCCCATTATATGCCCATATCTCTTTTGAGTGGAGTGACCCTTTAATTATGGTACAGCAAGAAATACAGAAGAGAGGGAAAATAATGTCTTCTGGAACAGGACATGCGTGTAACGTGACACATTTTCCAGGAATAAGAATAAAAAACATCTACAAACTAAATTTCCCCTGCACATGTGGAACAACCAACAGGTAAGACAAGAAAAACCACATTTGTCAGTCTGAACATTCCGCTCCGGGGACATTGATCTATATTTGTTCTCTATGTATTGTAATCCGCTGTGAAGGTGTCGCCTACATAGAAGGGATGAAGGATTGAATTGAATGCTACAAATGGGAACGGATCCAATAGGTGGATTGGGTGTTCCCCTCCAAATCCCATCCCTATAACTTCTCATATAAGACTTGTTCATGTCATCAAGCTGTGTTCAATTGTCACATAGTTAGTCTAGTTGAAAAAAAGAAAAAAAGTCCATTCTAGTTCAACCAATAAAAAGGGGGGGAAAAAAATATTGTTGCAATAAATCTTCAGCTTTCAATAAAATAACACCTGCTGATCCTGCCATGAGATTCCTTGCTCAGGCACTTCCTGTTATCAGGGGACAACTGTCTCCTCCTTTTTTCCTCCTGTGTTGTCACCCTGTCACACGCCCTCTGGTGGACTACAAGTGCCTGTACTGCCACACAGTACTCCGACATGGTCAGGGAGCCAGAACTCTTCATCTGCGGTCAGTGACTCCGGCTTCATTCACACCAATGCTTTTTATTTATTTTTTTCATCTTTTTGCAGAAACGCAGGACATGTTGTTTTTAACATGTGTCCCTATGGAATATGTTCACATCGATGCATTTTTGTGTCTCTGCCGAGCATACGTTTTTATTGCAATTTTGCTGTGTTTCTGGTGCGCTTTTGGGCACGAAAAACTATTTTTTATTTTTTATTTTGCCACGATTTTCATTCATTTCAATGGGAAGCTGCATTTTTTTTTGGGCGCACCAAAGATACAGCATGCACTGCACCCAGTGGTGTGCAAAGTCCCGTAGGATTTAGGTCTGGTTCCTACTACGAAAACGCACTCCACATCCATTCCGGAGATTTTTGATGCATTTCAGATACTTTTTTTTTTATTTTTTTTTTTTTCTTCCTTTTTTTTATTTTTTTTTATTATTATTTCTTCTCTGTACTGGGCTCCAGTGCGTTTTTCATGCGTTCCAGTGCACTCCGGTGCCTTTTTGGATGCATTTTACCGTGTTCAAATGCAGGAAAAATGCAGCATGTATGATTTTAATTTTTTATTTTTCCTGGAACCGGAACGCCCTGGAACTGACTGCACTGGTGTGAACTATGCTATTGGAAACCATATAACCTACTTTCCATGCATTTTTATTTATTTTTTTTAATTTTATTTTATTTTTTTAAAGCAGGGAAAAGAAAACGCACTGGACTGCATATGGTGTGAACTGGTCCTTAAAAGGGAAATATTTTTCCTGTGTTTTTACCTTGCAAGAAAAAAATGTATTGGTGGGAAAGGGCCCTTAATGTATTGAGATATTTATTTGCGTGTTCTCCCTGTGCCTGTGTGGGCTTCCTCCCACACTCTAAAGACACGCTGGTAGATCTAAATTGGCTCTAATTTATGTAGCTTTGTAAGCTCCTTTGTGGGCAGGAACTCATGTGAATGCACAATATACTGTATGTAAAGCGCTGAGTACCTGAAATAAACAGAGAGGAGGTGTTCTGCAGTTCACCCAGATTTCTAACTGGATTGTTTGGCAGAACACATAGGTATTATTTTTTTTTTTTGCAAGGTACCTTTCTAATAGAGGACATGTGGCCTGATAGGGTTCAGGAGGGGGACCCCCGCACATTTTTAATTTTTTTTTTTTTGTGTGTGTGTAGGGGACTCAAAATCCATACTAGATCCTAGTAGAATCCTAGGTGCAACCTGGGAGGCCAGGATTTGGCCCCTTAGTTCCAGTGAAAGAAACTCTTAAGGCGTCAGCATACCAAGGCATTTTGGACAATTTAATTCTCCCAACTTTGTGGGAAGAGTTTGGGGATGGTCCCTTCCTGTTCTAACATGACTGCTCACCAGTGTACAAAGCAAGGTCCATAAAGACACGGATGAGGGAGCTTGGGGTGGAGGAACTTGACTGGCCTGCACAGTGTCCTGACCTCACCCCGATAGAACACCTTTGGGATGAATTGGAGCGGAGACTGCGAGTCAGGCCTTCTCATCCAACATCAGTGCCTGACCTCACAAATACGCTTCTGGAAGAATGATCAAGCATTCCCATAGACACACTCCTAAACCTTGTGGACAGCCTTCCCAGAAGAGTCAAAGCTGTTATAGCTGCAAAGGGTGGGCCAACCCTGTATATATGACAACAGAAAATGTTATACTCAGCGCTGCCCCTCTAAATCATGAATATACATATACTCGCATGAAATGTGTCATGTGACAACATGTATAGCAAAGTGTCAATCAAGTGCAAAAATAAAATGCATTCAATAAAGTTCATCAAGTGTGAGGTGCAGGGCTGGTGACACGTTGATGTAATCTTGGTGACTTCCTGTGCTCCCCTCCTGGGTCCCCACTCACCAGATGAAGATGATAAATACGCCTGTGTATATCTAGATGGTGTCTCCTGTCCAGCAGATATAAGGGTTGGTTGTGCCTCCAGAGAATGGAATCTCCTCTCCTCCACCACTTGATGTAGATCCTACATACTTTACTTGGTCAAAGACGATCGAAGTAGTAAAGTTTGAACAAGTGAAGAAAAGAGGGCACATAGTGTAATACTGCAAGGTTTTATTAAAAGGTTTAAAATCATTACACTTACATCAGAGTCTTTACAATGTGCAAAAATTGCCGCCTTGGCATCCAAACAGCCTTCACAGATTATCCTTAGCTTGACATGTTTCGCCCCTCCCACTGGGCGTCATCAGAAGCTACAACTAATTTAAATTCCAAAAGAATAGCGTCTGCTTTTCAGGAGCAGGGCTATATATATATATATATATAATACATATATGTATATATATATATATATATATATGTATATATACATATACATATATGTATGTGTTTATTGGATTCATATCCCCAATCTATGGCCCTGCCCCCGCACTCCCTTGCCAGCTCACCTGAGGGCGGACTTCCCTCCAACACCTGGCTCCTTCCAGTTGGGGATAGCAAGGGCCATAGTAGCAGCCGGCATTTCGGGGACATCTAGCTCCTGCACGGCAGTACTTACAGTTACCAGGTCCCAGCCAGGCCACAAGCCACAGCAGACTCTTCCTCCTAAGTCACTCGTCTTTGTAGGGGAGTCACCGGGCTCACGCTCTATCTTGCCTTTTGGTGGTAATTCCAGGCACCGCTCTGGCCTTCCAGGATGTCCATGGCTGCACGCCACACAGACCTGAGAGAAGGTCCACGTTTGTAGTACTGTGGCTTCTGCTGGCTGGATGCAAGCGGGGTGAGCAGTTCACCACAATGTTCGTACCAGATCCAGGCTCTAACCACCGTGGTCAGTATCCGGCACTCTAAACGCAGCAGGCATAATCGCTCCATCCCATTGATCACAGTCCTTCCCCTGGGATCAATTCCTCAATTAGCAGAGCAAAGCACAGTTTCCTGGCTCAATCATCTTTGGTTGCTAGGGGCAAGGGCTGGCAGGTTAACCGTGAACAGGTGATCCCGGACAATGCCCCCCAAGTGTAGCGGTGCCCCGTAGCAGCCGCTGTATGTTGTGGCTCACCCGTCGCCTTGCCCAGTCCCAGCATTCACTTCTCAGTCACTCAGAGACATTGGAATTGTCGGAGAACTTGGATGGGGTTATGGAAATATGGGATGTCCATCAGAACAAACTTGCTTGAGTCGATTATATACACTCCATTTCTCCTTCACATGGCTTCCTCTCTAATCTTCTTTAGGTCTTTCTCCTCCAGCACGTCGCTTCCTCTCTAATCTTCCAGACACAGCTAGCACAAAGTGGTTAGGTCTGACACTGGCTCAGCCAGGCCTTTATCAATTGCCTATTGCAGGCAGGGACCGCGGGCCCCTATATTGTAGCAAAATAAAAAGTTCTTGTTGCTAACTGTCCTGCATGCAGCTATTGAGCCCAGTAACCCATCTTCAGGTCCTGCCAGCCCTCCTGGCTGCAGCTGCCTGTCTCCACTGCCCCATTTATCACAGTCCACTCTTCTGGTTCTGGACCCATCTCAGACTGCAAGCTCCCAGACCCTTCAGGCGTGCCTCCCCAGTCCTCCTGACTGCGCCTCACTCACCAGCCCTCCCGGCTGTGACCAGATGTCCTCCCCTGGAGTCTCTCAGCAGTGTTCTCTTCTGCTATCCTCTTTACTCTCTCTTGTGCCACCGGTCCTTAGTTGGTCCTGACTGCACCGGAGCCCAGGCCCGAGGTTCTACCCCCCCCCCTAAACTGGGGAGCTCCCCCAAGGACCCTGACACCCTCCACACTCTCTCACTTCAGCTCTTCCACCCGACAACGCCTCCCCAGCTGGGCTGACCCTGAGTATTTAAGGAGGTCTGCCCCCTGCCAATCCAGGTTGGGGATTGGTCAGGGCTCCTTAGAATACCCCAGGCAGTTTCACCTCTCCTCCCCTCCTCTCTTTCCAGAAACTTCTAGAAAGAAGAGGGAGGTCTCAGTGATGCTGCCTGTGAGTCACCAGCTGCTACTCTGAGCCTTTAGCTAATCCTAACCAAATATCCTCACTCTAGCACCTACCTACTTAGAGGGTGCTACGTACATATATATGTGTGTGTGTGTGTGTGTGTGTGTGTTCTAAATAGTTTTCTAGCAAAACAAATGATGGCTAACTTGTACTGCTGTGCAACTTCAATGGCAGGTTTAAGACATCACCTCAAATGTGTTTATTTATAGGAATTGTATATTTAAGCTGCCTTTTTAAAGGGGTTGTAAACCCTCGTGTTTTTTTTCACCTTAACCACTTCTGGACCGCCGCACGCCGATATACGTCCTAAGTTTGAAGAGGAATTATGTCGTTATGGCAGCAGCTAGCTGCCAAAACCCCGGTATCCTCTTTTTCGGCCGGTGGTCCGGTTTCCGATAATAGTGGTCTCTGCGGCGGATTCACCGTGAGATCACTTTTATTGGCGGTGGGAGAGGGACCCCCCCCTCCCTCCGCCGCTTACCGGAGCCGTCGGCAGCGGCGGAGGCGATCGAATGTTCCATGCTGGGTATGGAGATGAGTGAGGGGGGAAGATGCCCCCCACCCATCTCCATACCATTGCAGGGCGGAGGCGATGTCAAAACGTCACTTCCGCCCATAGCTCTTAAATGGCAATTTTCTTTCTTTTTTTTTATTGCATTTTATTTTAAATATGCAATCTGATGTCTTTTTGACCCCAGATCTCATATTTAAGAGGTCCTGTCATGCTTTTTTTTCTATTAGGGGTGTTTACATTCCTTGTAATAGGAATAAAAGTGACACATTTTTTTTTTTAAAGAACAGTGTAAAAATAAAAGGTAAAATAAATTTAAAAAAAATTTTTTTTTTCTAAAATTTTAAAACAATCGTATTTAAAAAAAAAAAAAAAAAATAAAAAAAATTAAAAAATTTAAAAAATACGATTGTTTTAAAAAAAAAATTTTAAAACGCGCCCCGTCCCGCTGAGCTCACGTGCAGAAGTGAACGCATACGTGAGTAGCGCCCACATATGAAAATGGTGTTCAAACCACACATGTGAGGTATCGCCACAATCGGTAGAGTGAGAGCAATAATTCTAACCCTACACCTCCTCTGTAACTCAAAACATGCAACCTGTAGAATTTTTTAAAACTTCGCCTATGGAGATTTTTAAGGGTAAAAGTTTGTCGCCATTCCACGAGCTGGCGCAATTTTGAAGCGTGACATGTTGGATATCATTTTACGCGGCATAACATTATCTTTCACAATATAATTACTGTAGTCCTATTTTTTTCATTCAAAAAAGTGCGCTTGTAAGACGGCTGCGCAAATACGGTGTGACAGAAAGTATTGCAACAACCACCATTTTATTCTCTAGGGTCTTAGAAAAAAAAAGGTATGTTTGGGGGTTCTAAGTAATTTTCTAGCAAAAAAAAAAAAACAACAAATCTCAAAAAGAGGCTCGGTCCTAAAGTGGTTAATGCCACTTTTGCATTAAGGTGAAAAAACTTCTGGCAGTGACCGGCCCCCCAGTTCTCCCCATCTTTTTTACTAACCTGAGCCCCATAATTCCCTTGGCGGAGACACGCTATCCCTCTCTGCACGGGGTCCTGGCTCTTGATTGGATAGATTGATAGCAGCGCAGCCATTGGCTCCTGCTGTTGTCAATCAAATCCAATGACGCGGGGGGCGGGGCCAAGTCTGGGATTCGGGTCTAAGGATGCAAATGCTGGACTCGGGAGCGCGCCTGCATGGTAACACCCCCCCCCCCCCGGGAGAGCGCTTCTCCTAGGGGGGTTATCTGAGGCGAGGAGGCGCTACTATCGCTGCCGTGGGACCCCAGAAGACGAGGATCGGGGCCACACTGTGAAAAACGAGCTGCACAGTGGAGGTAAGTATGATATGTTTGTAAACCTTCCTGTGTGTGTTTTTTTTTGTTTTTTTTTTTAATAATAATCACTTTAATGTGCTGAACAGCATTAAAATAATGTTCTTAGGTTGATATCTGTCCCCCATGGCAGTATGAAGCTCCCTGTGCCCCTTTATAACAAAGTCTTGCAGGCTGGCCTTGGAAAAGGGCAGCAAAAAATAAAAGATTTGGCTCCCATAGACTCCATTGTGGATTTTGGGCTGGGTTCTCCCGTAAACAGAACCGAGACTAATTCACCCATCGCTGGTCACAACCGCTGTCTCACCTTCTGTTGCTCCAGCATTGGGTAAATGAGGGGGGGGGGGTGGCTTTAACAATCCTCATCCTGACCTAGGACACCATTTTGTTCTGTGAACACAGGCCAGGTGCCGGGGTCGTGTGATTCAGGTGCAGCGTGCTTCCAAAAGTATTGCATGCACGACTTTGATGCGATTTGATCTTATTCAAAATGAATGCGCTCGAATCGCACTGCACCGAATTGCACAGGAATGCGGTGTGCAATTCATAGTGTGAACCTAGCCTAGTACATGCACTACCTTTTTGGTTCAGTCAGGTGCAATTTCAGCCCATTTTAAATGAATGGGCTGAAATCGCACCGCACTGCACCCGGATCGCACTGCACCTGGATTCATGGGGTGAACCAGCCCTTATTCAGAAAGTCATGGAAAAGATGGTATGTGTCCTTTTTAAGCTAGAGAGCTCATTGAGGCATTTTATGACCTTATAGGTCACTTAAACAGAAAGGAGGCTTCCATCATGACAAGTATGGAGTATGGTGGTCCCATCCCTGACATATATAAATCACAGAAAAAAAATGTAACCCCTTTAAATTGGGACTTTAATAGACCACCAACTCTTGAGATAAAAAATATAGATTTAATTTTTGTACTTTAAAAACTGACGTCTATAACATACAAAAAAGAAAAAAAAAGACAATGCATTCCATACAGAATAGATACTAGATCAGGACAAACATGATACAAATAGAATATAGAATGTGCTCTCCTGGGGTTATTGTACCCTGATACCTGTATCGGGGTATCGGGGTACACCAACCCCAGGAGAGCACATTTTTTATTATATTTGTATCATGTTTGTCCTGATCTAGTATCTATTCTGTATGGAATGCATTGTCTTTTTTTTTCTTTTTTGTATGTTATAGACGTCAGTTTTTAAAGTACAAAAATTAAATCTATATTTTTTTATCTCAAGAGTTGGTGGTCTATTAAAGTCCCAATTTAAGGGGGTTACATTTTTTTTTTTTTTTTTTTCTTCTGTGATTAATAGGCCACTTATAACCGGACAAGGTGTCGTCACAAGTGATCACAATGTTGAAGATCCAGTGGCTCCAGTAATATGAATCTCCTCCCACCTTCTTCCAATAATCCCCTTCATTGTGACTTGCAACATGAGAGCATCCTCAACCTCCAACGCCCAGCAATGATCCACCATCCCCAGGCTGGAAAGAATGTCAGGTGCGCTATACCTCCCCCGCCCAGGTTTATATGATCGTATCAGTCACGTCAGCGGTGTAACTGTTACTCAACTGACACACCTGAACCCCCCCCCCCAGGGCTCTGAAACCAAGACTCAGACTGCGGGCTCATTCCTGGAGAATGCAAACAAGGCCAGACACCTATTGATGGTTGGAGCGTTTTTGAAACCTTCTGGTTATAATGGTCATGTGCAGAAGGTAAGCTCTTCGGAAACACACAAATTCCACCATCAGAAAGAGGACTAGACTGAAAGACCCAATGGAACTTGCTGCAGCTTTCCTTCTTTCTTTATTTTGTAATCCATCTTTGTCAGTCTTTTATTCTTCTTTAATCTAATCCTGAAGTCCAACCAGAAATACCTTCATTCAATTATAGTAAATGTGGCGATGACATCATCGTTGCGCTGTACATGGAATCTCAAAGTGGTGTTTTCAGCACTTCTTGGTTTTCTTTTGTTGGTCTACTGAACACTTCCTCCTCTTATCTGCATAACCTAACGAAAAGATGTTCTGTGGTTCAGCAAAAAGGGGAACTGGGCAGGGCTGACAACTCTGCTTGGCATGCAAGGACACAGCGTTGTCAGCTCAAACAGGAAGTTAGGAGCTCACTGGATTCCTTCAAGATCGACAGGTATTTTTCTGCATCTGCAGCACCTCTTCATCACACATTTAACACCCAACGCATTTTGGGGCCAAAATTTAGGTTTGGATTAAGGTTTAGTCAGAAGTTGAATTTACTTGGATTTTCCATAATAATCTCTATAGGTTTAATCTTACTGGGTTCAGAGAGTCAGGAACCAGGTATGCCAGCATTATTAGTAATGATGGAGGAAAGAGCGGCTGTGAAGAGCCATGAAGAGGAGTAAATTAAGGTTGGGAATTATTAAAGGGCAAAACAATAGGTCTGCTTGACAGCTGCCCCCCTCTGCAACTGATACTTGCCCTCTGCTTGCTGCCCCGCCACCCTGTTTGCCCACAAAGAAGTCTACATAAATTCTTGGTTGGCTCAGAATCCCTAATAGGACTTCCAAAGACACTTGCAGGATGTCCAGAGTCTCTAGTAATGATGCTGACCTCTGACCAGAAGGCTATTTAAGCTCTATCCTTTGAAGTGGATGATGCTGTGTCTTATCCTCCGCTACATGAGAGCTAAAGAGCCATAACAATTACCTTCCACTTGCCTGCTTTTTTGCCAACCCAGATTGACCTGACTACTCTCTTGCCTGCTGCCTGCCTTGTCCCCTGCCTGGACCTGACTACTCTTTCTTGCTGCTTGCCTCGACTCCTGCTTGAACCTGACTACTCTTTCATGCCGCTTGCCTCCACCCCTGTTTAGACCTGACTACTCTCTTTCTTGCTGTTGGCTTCGACCTCTGCTTGGACCTGACTACTCTTTCTTGCCACTTGCCTCGACCCCCTGCCTGGACTGGACTACTTTCTTGCTGCTGACCTCGACCTCTGCTTGGATCTGACTACTCTTTCTTGCCATTTTCCTCCACCCCTGCTTGAACCTGACTACACTCACTCTTGCTGCCAGCCTCAACCACTGCTTGGAGCTGACTACTCCCTTTCTTGCCAACTGCCTCGACTCCTACCTGGACCTTACTACTCCTTCCTTGCTGCTTGCCTCAACCCATGCCTGGACCTGACTACTCCCTTTCATGCTGCCAGCTTCGACCTCTGCTTGGACCTGACTACTTTTCTTGCTGTGACCCACGGTTTGTGTAGTGTGCCACCAAGGCTCGATCACTATGGGGAGTAGTGTGGGTGATGCTGCAGCCACTGTAGGAGTGCCATCAATGGATGGAGCTCCGCCCAGCTCCTGTAGTGACTAGAAGGAAGGCAGGAATGATCCCTGATACCACACATCCAAGGAGTTCTATGGTGATATGAGAGAGACAACTGGTACATAGGGACGTGGCCTGGTGGGAGCCCAGGCTGAGGTGGTCTTTCATACCACCATGGGACTCCGTGGATGTGCGGCACCAGGATTCTTTCCTCTTTCTTCTACTCTTTCTTGCTGCTGGCTTCAACCTCTGCTTGGACCTGACCACACTCATTCTTGCCACCTGCCTGAACCTGACTACTCTTTCTTGCCACTTACCTCAACCCCTTCCTGGACCTGACTACTCTCTTGTCTACTGCATTGCAAACCATCACCACCAATGCCCTTCTGTATCAACAAACCCTTGGTGGGGCTGTCCTCAGAGCCACGACCTGGTGCCAGTTTGAAGCAAAGAAAACCAGGAACCACTAGGCCCATCACTACCATCAGGAGCTCTGGTGACTCCTTGCCGTGGATGAGCCCACATCATCTACCTGGGCGCACCTTTCAAGGCCATGGTCACTTCCTGAGGCTGGTTATGGGCACTCAGGCTCCCATTGCCAGATTGTGTGAGACAAGGTTCTTGCCCCCATACCCGGAAGTATTGGATATTCCATGGTGCTCAGTGGACCAAAAAAGGAATGCAGGGTGAGTGCAGAGGAGAGGAGGTATCTATTCATTGCAGGAGAAGTCCAGAAAATATGTAACATTGCCTTGAAGGAGTAAATACGGATAGTTTTGGGGCAGTGGTTATCAACCCTGTCCTCAGGGCCCACTAACAGGCCAGGTTTGCAAGATAACTGAAATACATCACAGGTGATATCATTTGCTGCTCAGGGATTGCAGTATTCTAGTCTGCATCTCCCCCAAGGCAATACTTAAAACCTGGCCTGTTAGTGGGCCCTGAGGACAGGAGTTGATGACCACTGTTTTAGGGGAGGGTTTGTTGAGCCTACAGAATGCAGAATTGTAACTAGGTGAGCCGACTTTTTACATTCTTTTCATTTTTCCTTCGACTGTGTAAGTTTTTTTTTATTTCTGATCTTTCATAGCACCAGAGCATGAAGGGTTAATCTAGAAACTGGAAAGACAGCATTTTCTATTTGTGATTTGAGGAAGGGATGACGCCCCCGACACCAGCACAACCTAAAGACCGACCCATCACTGATAAACACAAGTCCTGAGAGCTCCTCCTGGATTGGATGTTGCGTGGTCCTGGTCTGCAGAGCTTACGATCTATTCAGCTGGGATGCCAGTGTTTTAGATTACAGATCTGGGAGATACAAGTCTATAGACCCTGTTCCCTTTTTGCATCTGAACTCTGACCTAAAAAGCTGACACAAAAAAAAGATTTTTAGGTTTTATATGCTTCAGGTGCAGGAAGTGTTCAAAAGATTTTCAGGAACTTGGAGACCCTGGTTCACAAAGCTGACAGTCAGTTGTGAAGTCCTGATCATTGGATTAGGTGTTCTTCCTTCAAAGAAACCACATTCTAAGTTTTGTCTCTAACATCTGAGGACTAGCCTTCAGAGCTGACAATCCAACTGGACTGGAAGCTACTTCTTTTTCTGGAGTCTAATTTAAAATTATCTCTGGATCAGCACTTTCTCATCCTTGTCACAGCTAACATCCATCAAGGTGAGTCTCTAGCTGTAAATAACTTCACTTTAATAGCCCATTTAGATGTGTGTGTATTTGTGCGTAGACAAAGTTGTTTATTTTTTGTTTTGTTTTTTGTTTTGTTTTTGTTTTTTTTTTTTTTGTTTTTTTTTGTGTGTTTTTTTTTTGTGTGTTTTTTTGCTTTGTTTTTTTTTTGTCATGTGTCAATATGCGTTTCCTTTGTGCATTATTGACAGGCAATGATCTGGTTTCCAGTAGATAAAGTTAACAACCGATGACCAAGGCTTGACTTTACCTGTTACCAATGTGTTAAAGCGCACGTTAGATGCATTTTGATGTGTTGGCCCCCCCAATACACAAAACCGCAGAAGAAAAATGTACATGTTGTTGTATTTTTCATGATTAAGGCGCTATTTCTAGTTTGCGGAAACAGAACACATGTGCTGGCGCGCTCTGTAATGCGTGCGTTTAAAATGATATACATGGACCATCAATCAGTGTTTCATAGTTAGACTGAAAAAAAGACGCAGGCTTAAAAGAAAAAAAAAATTATGTTGCATCTTCAGAACCCCTAGCTGAGAACAGTAATGCATTACAGAACATGGTCTAACTTGCTTTAATAGGCGAACAAAAAATTTTTTTAACGCCAATGGCAATCTTCTAAATCCCCCGATCAACATTCTGCTCTGTAATATTAGTAATGTATAAGTTGCCTTTCCATTTTTTTTTTTTTTAATTTTTTTTTTTTTATTTAAACCATACTATATCAGTTATAGAAGGCTTTCCTATAGCTTTCTTACTGCTGTAACTGTAAAGAATCCTTCCTGCCGCTAAAAGGGATACCCTTGTGCCTTTTTGTGGGAGCAGTTTCACTGCTGAGATTTCTGTATACACTATTAATATATTGCTAGGGTTCTTAATGCTTCCCTTGTTTACCTGATCTCATTGACATATAAGCTCAGTTCAGACTATCTTTCCCCAGAGCTGAGCTCCTCCATGACCTTTATTGATTTAGTTGCCCTTCTCTGCACTCTTTCTGGTTCCACGATGCCCTTTATTTGTGATCTCCTGCCCTAAACTGCATATTCAAGATGAGACTTTATTCCTGTAGCACAGGGGTCTCCAAACTTTCTATACAAATGGCCAGTTTACTGTCATTCAGAATTTAGGGGGCTGGACTGTGGCCATCAGGAGTAGAAAATGTCACAGCATCACTTGGAGTAAAAATTGCCCGTTGGTGTTATTGGAAGGAATTGTCCCCCATCGTTGGTGCCATTGGAAGCAATTGTCCCCCATCGTTGGTGCCATTGGAAGCAATTGTCCCCCATCGTTGGTGCCATTGGAAGCAATTGTGCCCCATCGTTGGAGCCATTGGAAGCAATTGTCCCCCCTATTGTTGGTGCCATTGGAAGCAATTGTGCCCCATCGTTGGTGCCATTGGAAGCAATTGTGCCCCATCGTTGGTGCCATTGGAAGCAATTGTGCCCCATCGTTGGTGCCATTGGAAGCAATTGTGCCCCATCGTTGGTGCCATTGGAATCAATTGTCCCCCATCGCTGGTGCCTTTGGAAGCAATTGTCCCCCATCGTTGGTGCCATTGGAAGCAATGGTCCCTCATCATTGTTGTCATTGGGCCCCACTGTTGCTGTCAATGAATGAAATGGTACCCCAAAGGCCGAATAAAAGCAAGCAAAAGGCCACATCTAGCCCTCAGGCTGCAGTTTTTAGACCACTGCTGTAGTAGAATGAATGGTGCAGTAGAATTTTGTATTGAAAAGAATCCTTTCACTTTCCCGTGCTGGTGGAAACTAAATCCTTATTTTCCCTATTGCAAGGGGTACACTTGTGCCTTTTGCGGTGACAGTTTCTTTTATGGACCATTTAATGAATAAATTGATAAGGTGATTACATCCCCTTTAAATGGTCTCCTGTCATAGGCGTATAGACTTGGTTTAATTACTCTTTTCTTGTAGCTGAGATCCTCCATGACACTATTATTATATAATTGCCCTACTCTGCTCTCTTTTCGGTTCCACAACATTCTTTTTGTGATCTCGTGCCATAAACTCAACCACATATCTAAGATGAGACAGCACTCAGTATAGGGCTAAACTGATGCCCCCTCTTTTTGTGTCTGCCCTAGGCAGAGCTGTGTGTGTTGTGGAAAATCCTCTAGACCAGCCTTTCTCAACCTCCCCCGGAGGAAACTAAAAGAAATTCAGGTCTCAAGGAACCATGGCATTAACCAATTCATTGGTGGTCGGTGGGAAGCGTGTTCCTTACGTCGGTGGTTGGTGGGAAGAATGCTCCTTAGGTTGGAGGTCAGAGGGAATAATACTTCTTTCGTTGGTCAGTGGGAAGAATACTCCTTTTTGTTGGAGGTCAGTGGGAAGAATGTTCCTTACATTGGAGGTCAGTGGGAAGAATGTTCCTTACATTGGAGGTCAGTGGGAAGAATAGCCTTTCATTGGAGGTCAGTTGGAAGAATACGCCTTTCGTTGGAGGTCAGTTGGAAGAATACGCCTTTCGTTGGAGGTCAGTGGGAAGAATACTCCTTTCGTTGGTCAGTGGGAAGAATACTCCTTTTGTTGGAGGTCAGTGGGAAGAATACGCCTTTTGTTGGAGATCAGT